>PITA01013722.1:0-29090 GCA_004023965.1 Spilogale gracilis | reverse complement strand
TCCCTCCCTACCTCCCTTCTTTCTTCCTTTCTTCTTTTCTTCCTTTATTTCTCACTTTCTCTCTCTAGCTCTTTACCTGTCTCCTGCCTGGAAGTGAAGGTCACTTGAAGGAGAATGAATCAGAAGACATGCCCAAACAGTTGGAACATCAGATTGGACTCTCTGAGGCAGAAATACACTATTATATTAAGCCACTGAAATTTGGGATTTGTTTGTTATCATAGCACAGTCTAACCTACTCTAATATCAAAGCTGCAGTGAAAGTATAGGAATCCATGTAGAAATAAAATCATTTTTAATGAGAGAAGGTTAAGGAAGGCAAGTTGATAGAAGCAACAGAGCAGAGACAGCTGCAGCCCCAAATACATACAGGAAAAGGCTGCAGTGGAGGTGGGAAAGGATCTCTCCACAAGAAAGCCAAAGACGATGGCACAGAGAATGAAAAGGTCTGAGACATGGATCAGAGAACAAGGAAGTGGATGGATACCTGTCATTGGAAAAGTTGTGCCAGTTACCCTGCTCACTGAGCAAGAGGTCAGCCATTGATACCTTCAAGGAAGGAAAAATATCTTCTCTAGAGAGCAAAAAAAAAAGAAAAAAAACAAGGGTCCTCGGAAGAACGATTCAACAGGATTTTCTAAAATAGAAAAAGAATGGAGAGTTGCAAATTATTAGGGAACTAATAATCAAAAGTTGCCCAACCTGAAGAAAATGAGTTTTCTGATAAGGGCACATGGACTATGGTGCTCAGAAAATGTAAAGGGAATTCCCTGGGCACGGAAGCGTGAGATTTCAAAAGAGCAAAGAGCAAAAGAAGACCAGTACAAAGATAATGGGACAGTCGAGGTGACCGCCTACAAAACTGAAAGCTGAAACAGTTCAAAATGATGGCCTCCAAAAGGCACAGTTAAAAGGGATGGGGTGGGGGACTTGCTTTTCACTAGAACTTCTTCTATCTACTTTTTGCTTCTCGTTTTTTGTGCATTACCTTGATGTATTTTTATTTGAATTTGAAAAACAAAAGAAGTAAAAGTGCTGCCTACCATATCCCTAATCAAACCTATACCTGTGAATTATGAGTAAGGGAAAAAGAAAATGATCCTACCTTTACAAAACTATTGTTTGCACCCGCAAATCATGCTAATTAACTTCAGAATAGCCACCTTCCCAAATACTTATAACCAACGTAGGCCTCTTTGGTTCTAATCCACATTAGTCATTCTCAGGAGCAAGGATAAAATGTGTACTTGTGTGGTATGGCCGCGACTGGATTCAAAGTCCAAAGAAAAGTGATTTAAATTAGTCACCATTGAAATCATCATCTTATTTCCCCACCATTAACAACTATTAATTAATTTTAATGTGTTCATACTCTGCCATTTTTCAGGGAAAACATGAGGTTGGGAGTCACTTATAAAACAAACACAAAATGCATCAAAATAGGGACTTTTTTAAGGTAACACAATGGTAGAAAGAGGAACTCCAACTTCCACTAGAATAGTAGATGATGCAACACTGATTAAGCTTAAAACTGGCACCATGTTTCCAGGCAACTGAGGCAAAGAGAGAGTTCTGTAAGTGGAAAAATTCTCATAGAAGAATTTTTTTGTTTCTGAGGAACAACAAATGTCTTTCTTGAGCAAGCCTTAAGAGAAATATATGGGGTGGAGCCTTACAGAGGAAGCCTTGTGAAACATGAGGGCAATGTCCTTCCAGCAACTTCTCAGCTAGCGTAGACATGGGATTGTCCTTCTGACTGCATTATTTATCATCCACACCTCCCTATCCCCGACACACCCACTCACAAAATCCACCCCCTTCCTAAATGCCCATCCTGATTATAGAAGGTGAGTGATGCCCAGACTTGCCTAATCATAATAATCAGCTTGCCTGCTAGTTAGAAATTCCATTTCCCCCTGCCCTTCCACCGGAGACCCTAATTTGATCAGTCTTCAAAAATCTCCAGTGTTAACACACTGCCCAGGTGAGCAGGTCCAAGTCTGGGAAACAAGGTGATAGGTGATAGTCTACAGCTGCAAATGAGCTTGTTCTTCTTGTTGATTATGCCCCAGCTGCTTAACCTCCTTCAGCCTGACTCCTCAAAGCATCCTAAGGCTGGACTCTTTCCAGATGACAGCTTGCTCTGATGTGCATTTGCAGAAAAGCATTTGAGAAAGATAAGGAATGTAACATTTGTTCCTTGATGGTAATAACTCAAAACTCCCTGCTCCCTTCCTCCACAACACCAATCTCATCAGCATTACCACGAGAATTCACTAGAGGCCCCACATGATATCTGTCATGCTCATGAACTGATACAAACACATCTGTGCTGATGTGCACATCTTTTTATCATTACAGATGGTGTGTCGGCTGCTGCATAATGTTTTTAAAGTCCTAAGATTGCATCTATTATTTCTGAAGTGAGGGGGAGGGAGAAAATCTCCCTGGGAAAAGAGCTCCATACAATGGGGCATGCATTAGTTTTCCTAGACTCCCATGCTGAATTAATTGCACTTCCAAAACATTCTTGCCTGAACCACATTTCAAGAAGGCTCTAAGCTACAGAGAGAAAACTACCTTCCACACACATGGAAACCAGAAAAGCAGAAAAGGCACCAGATTTCCCCCCCACAGTCTCTTATTTCTCTCCTGCCATTCAGGAGAAACCTGGTCCAAGAAGTTGCATTGCAGGGAAATTGGAGATGAAATGGTCACAAAAGTAGAAAGATATTTAGCCTAAGGACAGTTATATGTGTTCCAGAACAAAGTAAAAAAAGGTCAAACTCAAGTCAAAGGAATGGCTCCGCTTTCTCTAAAACAGACAGAGAATGTTTCTCAGCTGAAAACATAATAAGAGCAGGGGAGGAAAGAAACCTGAGATACAGCTTGATAGCATTCTCTTGTCTTGGCCAAATGTTCATTTGGATTGTCAAAAGTCATGGAGAATCAAACTGCGCAGGAAGCTTAAAGGTGAAGTATGATCTATAAATAAATGAAAAGATCCCTAATCATGGGTCAGGAGTGGGGCGGAGGGGCAAATGAATTGCTCACGTACCCTGAAGTTTTAGAATGCATTGGAAGTCATGGTTAAAAAAAAAAAAAAAGCCAACTGTAGAGGTCAGACCAGCTACACGCATTCTAAATCAGCCTAACCAGTCAAACCCTGGCCATCTCAAAAGGATTAAAGATTAGTTATCATTTCAATCCTATGAAAGAAGATCTATATTTCTCTTTTAGACACAAAATTCTCTAGAGAGTGGTGCTTGCCAAACACTCTGAAAAAATAATCTCTCAAAATTCTTGCAACCCACTGTGTTATGATTTCATCTCATGAAATACAACACCTTTACATTAAACCTCATAAAGCTAAATCCCACTGGATCTCTTCCAGACTCAGAAAATAAGCAGCTCTGTTGGGGATGCTTAGAAAAGTGTAACACAGCCTCTTCTTGTCCAGCCAGTTCTCACCACTGGGTCCATTTTGCAGGGTATAATTTTGCTTTACTTCTACCAAATATTTACATGTGATTAATCTCACACATAATAGATCTTGCAAATGCTTTGTGAATGAAATAACACCTTCCAACACCACAGCATTAATTTCCCTAAAAAGGATCTTTTAAGTTGAAATGCACACAAATTCATTTTGATTTTCCAGTCTATGAAAGTTTTGTCTGGTTCTCCTGGATTCGCCTGTGGGTGATCCAAAGTATGAATACAAGGGTCAGGAAGAATAACATAAAAGACTCTCTGGCCAAAGAGAAATTCTCTTGTGTTTCCATTATAGTCTTAATTCAAAAAGAAGAAACCAGTTGCCTTGCTAAATAGCCTGACAATATCTCCTAAGATACACACACATTTACACAAAGCAAATCTTCACATGGTCTCATCAGTAGCTATATATTTTCCCACTCCTGTCATTTTCAGCAAGGAGGTCATCCTTCCATAAAAATCTCACTAAGAAATAAATCGGAGACCAGTAACTCAAAGATTGATACTTATGCATTCCTAGATTATTATTGTTACTTCTCTTCACTCATATTTATCTTCAGTCTTGCCATCTGTCTCAAAGTTGGATCAAACACCACAAAAGAGTTGTCTCCATCAATCCAATCAAGACTCTTCCGCTGGAATTCCACATGTCTTCTCACATGCCCTCTAATACCATCCTCTTTCCATCACCTGTAAAATGACAGGGTGCCAACTATTCTTTGGTACCATAATAGATAATTTTTCATACACCCTAGGAAGTATTACTTGAAATACAGCCTAGTTTCTTGGCTTGGGAAGCTTTTCTCTAATCAGACATTCATACGCTAGAACGGAGTTCCCCTTTTATTCAACAGTTAACTGTTGGATGCCTTCAGCGAACTGGCAAAATGATGAAGAATACTACTAGGTAGTAGTAATTGCCTGCCCCATGAAAAATCTATTCTCATTTCTAATGCAGCTTCTAAAAGATATTAGTACAGATTTCACATCCCTTTTCACTTTTCCTATGTGTATATTATTTTTAGGATTCAATCCGTCATCATTCTTGAGTAAAAAGTCTGGGGTGATTAGCTAGTCATATTTAGCTGTGGCCTGGAAATGCCAGTGTACTGCAAAAGAGTTTCAGATGGTTTCCAATAGCATTCAAGTTGATAATGCACTCATTTCTCTGCTTAATTTCAGGAATACATTAATTTATCCAAAATAGGCTCCCAGGCATGTAAATCATTCCTTCCACTGTTTCCAGGTTAGTGGGGGGGGTGGGGGGGTAAAGCCACTATTCTCATGTGTTTAATGATAAGAAAAGATGGGATCGATAGGTCTATATTAGTCTTTGCCCCATCAAACCACAAAGCTTAAGAACCATTGTCTTAGGCCTCTTTTATCTCACTCAGGTTGTCAATCATTTATATTATAAATTAATACAAAGGAGGTATTTTCTTCAAAATACCAAAATTTTACTCATATTTATATTTGCATCTACTAGATCTATGAAACTCCCTGTGTTAACCCTCTCTGACTAGCCCCTGGAATACAAATCAAACATAACGTTTGTGTTATTAAATGGCTGATAAAGAGCCATAAGCAATTATTATAAATTCCAGTGACTTTTCCTGATATAGATATAAAAATTCCTGTTCTCTGAACTAATACACACACACACACACACACACGAACAATCAGGTGGTTCTTAATGCTTTTAATAAGCCATTTAAAGATTTACTGATCTTCCCAAATCTGGCTATATCGACAAGAAATAACCCAGCCCTCAAATTGTGTAATGCAATTATGATGAGATATGAGACCTTGCGATGTTCGATTTCTCGGAGTTTCCTCAGTCTTCTCATCTAAGAAACAGAAACAAGGGGCACTTGGGTGGCACGGTCAGCTGAGCTTCCAACTCTGGGCTTTGGCTCAGCTTACAATCACAGCCTCCATGGAGTTCTGCACTCAGCAGGGAGTCTGCTTGTCCCTCTGCATCTGCTCCTCCCTCTCTCTCCCTCTCCCTCTCTCTCCCTCTCCCTCTCTCTCCCTCTCTCTCCCTCTCCCTCTCTCTCCCTCTCCCTCCCTCTCTCTCTCTCAAATAAATAAATAAATAAAATATTTTTTAAAGACAGACAGAAACAATACCTTTTAACCAAGGCTTTTAGTAATCTTAAATGAGAATAATTACCTTTAAAAACACCTTTTAAACAGTCAGTTGTTGTTATTGTTGTTATTAATAAGCCCAGGTTGAACCTCCCAAGGCCACTCTTCTGTAGAATGTATTCATTTTACAAACATGTTCTGAGCACCTACTAAGTGCCAAGCACTTCATGATTCAGTGATGACCAGAAACAATTATAGCTTCCGTCTTCAGGGAGCTTATTATAGTCTGCCTAGTGAGGGAGAAAGACAGTAATTTAATAATCACACTAAAAAACGGAAAATTGTAACGGAATAAGTGCTTTGAAGGAGCTGTACATAGTGCTGTGAGAATTTATCAGAGAGGATTTGACCAGCAAGGGTCATTATGGTTCACTTATTTAACAATATTAATTGGGCACATTCATTACCACATACTGTGAAGGTGCTGGGGATTCAAAGACTAAAGCATGACGCCAACCCTCAATCAGCTCGCCACACAGAGAAGAGAAGCATGTGTGCAAATAAGCAAACACCGGAACATCATAAGAGGACAGTGAGGCACAAGGCAGAGGTAATACTATAGACAAAGGAAAGGGTAAGGATATGAGAAAAGATTTTGTAAGGGAGATGAGCCAAGTCTTAAAGGATAAGTAGAAGCTTCTCGGGTTCACCCAAGAAAAGGCATTTCAAGAAGAAGCAAAGTGAACAAAGATGCAGAGCAATGGAAAGTGTATTATTCAGAGCCATAGTTCTCAAAAAGGACAATTCCCCTTCTCCCCCACCACCAAGGGATACTTGGCAATGTCAGGAGACACTTTTTGGTTTTTGCAACCTGGAAGGAAGGGGGAGGTACTATGGGCATCTAATGGGTAGAGATCAGAGATAATGCTAAACATCCTACAAAGCACAGACAGTCCCCTACAACAAAAATGTTATCTGGTAAAAATGTCAATTATGCTGAGGTTGAGAAGCCCTGCATTAGAGGAAATACAGTAGAAAAGCCTCACCACTCATACAAATGTCATGGAAACAGAAACACTTCTACTTCCATATGAGAAATAGTCCCCAGAATTGGATGTCCTTCCTCTCTAGCATGTTGCCCACATCTCCACTTAAGAGACAGCCAAGAAGTGAACCACATACACGGGTCTGAGCTTTAAGGAGAAGGTCTGCAATGGAATTACAGGTTTAGGGCACACCAGTGAGATGACCTCTGAAGTCCTGGGAACAGAAGAGCCCATCCAGGAAGAATATGTCAAATACTGAAGATATTAAAAAGCCTTCCACAGGGGAGCCTGGGTGGCTCAGTTGGTTAAGTGACTGCCTTCAGCTCAGGTCATGATCCCGGAGACCCGGGATCGAGCCCCACGCTGGGCTCTCTGCTTCTCCCTCTCTCACTCCCCCTGCTTGTGTTCCCTCTCTAGCTGTGTTTCTCTCTGTCAAATAAATAAAATCTTTAAAAAAAAATTTAAAAAGCCTCCCACAGAACCCTAGGGGATAAAAACTCCATTTAAGAGGCTGGAGAATGAAGAAGCATCAGCAAAGGGAACTGGGAAAAAGGATAATCAAAGAATGGGAGGGAAAGCAAAGAAGAGGGGTACCATGAAAGTGAAGGAAGGATAGCCTTTCAAAATTAAATGATGATTATTCAAATGATTTGAACATGTATGTCTACACCAAAACCTTCACACCGATGTTTATAATTTTATTCTTGACAGCCAAAACTTAGAAGCAACCACCGTGTTCTTTCAAATAGGTGAAGGAATAAACTGTCACCTCCATACAATGGCATATTACTCAATGATAAAAAGAAACGAGCTAGCAAGCCACAAAATGACATGGAGGAAACTTAAATATATATTACTGAGTGGGAGAAAGCAGTCTGAAAAGGCGACATACTGTAAGAGACCAAGTATATGCAAAACAATGGAGACAGTGAAAAGGTTAGTGGCTACTAGGGACTCCAGGAAAAGGAAAAGAGGGATCAATAGGTAGAGCATGGGAGATTATTAGGACATAGTGAAGCTATCTGTAGGATACTGTAATAGTGGATACATGACCTCAAAATCCATATAACTACGCAACCCAAAGAGTGAGGCCTAATGTAAACTATGTACATTAGTTAACAATGATGTGCCAACACTGGTTCATTAGTTTTAATAAATACACCACACTAACACAAGATGTTAAACCTGTGACAGGGGAAAGAGGAGATGTATGAGAACTGTCTGTACCTTCCACTTAATTTTTCTGTAAGCCCAATACTACTCTAAAAAATAAAGTCTATTAGTTATTTTTAATATTAAATTAAATATTTATTTAATGTCTATGCTAATGAATGAAGACTAATATAAAAAAGAAGCTAAATTTTACCTTAATGGTAAAATATTTTATATTTATATATAATATTTAATATTTTAGGGGAAATTTAATACAAAGGTAATATATATTTTATCTTCAAGAACTGCCCCCCCCCAAAAAAATGAGTGACAAACTGTTAAATGCCACAGAGAAGTTAAATAGGAAAGACCAAAGCTGAATCTACTGAACTTGACAATAGGGTATCACAGTGACCTTGCACAGAACAGTGAAATGGTCAAGGCAAGGATTACAGTGGCTTCAACATAAATTAGTCATAAAGAAGTAGAAAAATTAAGTGTAGAAGCTAATGCCTCAATGGCAGTCATATTATAATATACAAACATATCAAATCAACACCTTGAACTTACACTACGTTATATGTCAAATATATATTAATTTTTATAAATGCAGAAGAAATAGTGTAGACGACTCCTTTGAGAAACTAGGCTGTGAAAGAATAAAAGGAGAGTGATGGAAGCAGAATAGAGATGTTTGTCTTAATATAGGAGGGACTTGAATATGTTTGTAAACTGTGGGGAAGACTCAGCAGGGAAGGAGAAATGAGAAATACAGCAAAGAGGTGAGACGACAGAAGAACAAGGTCAGTGAAGAAGCCATGGTAGAGAAGTGACGCAATTCTTGGAGGAAAAAACAGGGACATTTTCCTTTAATATTTTAACGAAGAGGTTTTGAAATACAAGGGTAGTAGACCAATTGCCAAACAGAGAAGAGAGTAGCAAGACCAGTTTGGATGCCCTTACCATCCAACCTGGTCTTCAGTCTCAGATTCCTGTAGATCAGCAGCAGCAGTACTCAACAAGCTTACAAAAAGCCAGCTGCACAAAACAGATTTGTGTGATCAGGAATCCTAGGGCCTGCCCTCATTCCCCTACCCTACATCTATCACACACAACCATTAGCATCATTTCCTAGTGATATGACCAAGTTGTTTGGCCCTTCTGGGACCATAGGTACGTTATCTAAAAAACAGAAGAAGCACCATCTCTCTAGCGTAGAGCTGGGTGCTGGATCAAGTGATCCTGAGATGGTCTCCTCTGTACAGACAGTGATACAGCAGACAGACCACTGCTTTGGCTAAGGAGTGAGCCTTCTGGTCAGGGAGATTTTCTTTCTAACATCATGGAGAAGAAAAACAAGTCAACCAAGCAGTATCCTTTATGGAAAGTTCCAATATCTATCCTCCCCAAAGTCAAAAACAACCTCAAAAGATAAACTTGTGCTCTGAGGTCAACATGAACCTCAGCACGAGCCAATTCTAATGTTAACCAACACTGAGATTCACTGAATTTTTCAAACCCTTTCTGTTTATTCAAGGAAAACTGCCCTGAGATAATCACAGAAGGACTAAGCAATCCCTGAAACAAACAGTTTAAATGACTTTATATAAAAATAAAATCTTTATCACAAACTTTTGATCTTATAAGCATGCCATTTTTTAATCAAGAGGGGGAAAGTTCAAAAAAGGTGGGGAAAGACAAATAAGCTAAAACCATATCATCCTACAGTGTGTTTCCATGAGCTAGTGATCAAAGACTGAGGACCCAAAGCAACCTAATCCCATAGCTCAACCACGGTGGTCTAAGAAGTTTAGCAGAAGATAGCATGGAAGTCTTCATTGGAAGGTTTTCCAAAGGAAGATATTTCAGTACCATCATAATGAGTTGACAAAATTCCCCTAACCTCAAACTTGCACCCTGAAACTTTCACTTTTAATTTCTTCTTCTGCAGCCTCAGCCCAGACCTGATCAGATTGAAAGTGCCAGGGATAGGCCATGGCTCCACCTGAGTCAAAAACCATACCTTCAGGGCTAAGACTAGGATCACTGGCAAAATCCTTGATAATAGCCTCACAGGAACACTAATGAAGTTCAGGGAGAACTGACAATCCTAAATGCCTCCCAACTCATCCACCTAAAGGTTCTTCAGACCAAGGATGAGCTAGGGCTGGGCCCTCCCATGGCCATGCCTTATTCTTATTTCCCCATTCCCACTGCCACTATGTCTTCAGCCCTTGACCAGAACCCAAGGACAATCTATGGAAAGAAGGTAGGTGGCATGACCTAGCCTTGCTGTGGAATTCACTCATCTATGTCAGGAAACTAGAAATTGAATAGAGTGTTCACTGCCAAATTTAGATCTACAACTTGTCAGTAATATAAGAAGTCAGATTATATTTCTGTATACTCTGTATTAAATTATGACCGGGAAATAAAACTAACTACATTGCCCCTGAAATATGCAAACAAGAAATTAGTCATGGTGAGGAACATTGAGATGAAACAAAAACGATCCCAGGAATTTATGTCCTAACTTTGATCCTTGGTTATAAGTATATAGCGTTTTATAATACAACATACACAACTGAACACCTCATACTACAAAATCATCTTCATGTGACTTTAGGAACACATGACATGTGTTACGACCAAGCCTTTGCTGTATAAAGATGCCCATGGGGTGCCCAAGCTACCACAATGGATCCCAGATGCTTGTAGAAGATCATCAGAATACTTGGGGCCAAATATTGGTACATGGAGCACTTCTCATAAACTGCTGCCTAATCTGTGGTAATATCCGACTTCTCCGATTTAGAAATTAAACTCCAGATACACAGGGAACATGTGCCATCTCCTCCTTTCCCTTCCTGTGTTCAATCCTCTCTCACCTCACTAACACACACCCATCACCGTAAATGTTTCCAGTGATAACCAATATTGAAGGAATGAATGCAGTATCAAAGCTCCATGGGGTACGTATGTGTTTGACTATAAGTGAATTTTAAAAATAAAAGTCTTCACTACAAGGATTTATACAGATGAGTTGATTTTGCCTCTGGGGACAGGAACTCTAAGGGTAGAAACACCAGGCTGGCAAGTGTAGCTCAGAATGCCACAAGTCTGCCCTTGAGGCTGCAAGATGGCTGCTGCCCTTTCAGATCCTACCTCGAGTTTCCAGGAAGCAAGAAGGTGAAAGGATGAAAGGCCTTATCCCCCTTATCCCCAGCAGCTTTGTCTTTCTGCATGGGAAGGAATGCTGTGCCCTTGCATCACTGGCCATCCCAGGTAGAAAGTATCTAAGAAAAGGTAGTGTTTAGCAGTTCAACCCATTTCAGAGGGAAAAGTGAAGGAAAAGCCTGCTGGGAATGAGACTGAGTGAGCCACGTCCTGGGGCTATCTGCAGACAACAACTTTCCCAAGAATAGTTTACACATACTTTGCTCCTCACTGATTTTGTTTTGTTCAGTTGATTGAGTCAAAGCTCTTGGGGTTGGTGTTATCAAGAGTCGTCTTCATTTCATTCTAATATTTCCAGAGTCCAGTGGAGAGCCTTACATTCTAGCCTTTCCAACCATTTGAAATTGAAGTGGACAGCTCCTAATTGCATCCCAGACTTCTGTCCAATCATATTCATTTCAATACCAACTTTTTGAAATTGATTCACTTTGTGAGCATTCTTTTTACCCTGCTTTGTTTATAAGTGAGAGTTGGAATTCAAACTCAATCAGACCTATACTCACCATCCTTTAGCAGCTTCCGTATGACCGCTGACTACAAAGATACAGGCATGCACTTTACCACTGAAAAGATCCCCCACGGTTTTTGCTCACTGAATTCTTTATAAACTTGCCTGGCATACGATAAATAACATAAAATAGAAAAAGAATTATTTATGGGCTTGGGAAGCTGGACATCCTCATGGAAAAAAGTATTACAACCTCATCTCAGACCATACACAAAAATCAATTCCAGACCAATTAAGGACTTAAATATGAAAAGTAAAATCTCCAGAAAAAGTGTTAGGATACTCTCTTTATGACACATGTTAAGGAAGGATTTCTTGGGCGCCTGGGTGGCTCAGTTGGTTAAGCGACTGCCTTCGGCTCAGGTCATGATCCCGGAGACCCGGGATCGAGTCCCATATCGGGCTCCCTGCTCAGCGGGAAGCCTGCTTCTCCCTCTCTCACTCCCCCTGCTTGTGTTCCCTCTCTGGCTGTGTTTCTCTCTGTCAAATAAATAAATAAAATCTTTAAAAAAAAAAAAAAAGGAAGGATTTCTTAAATGAGTCATAAACCTTAAACAAAAAACTGATAATTTTGCCTGAATTAAAATTACTTTGGAATAAAATAAGATCATAATAACAATTTAAAAAAACAAGACCCAGAGGAAGTGAAAATATTTGCAATTCATTTCATTGATTTTTTTTAAAACATAGAATACATAAAGAAGATCTATAAGTCAATAAGGAGTTTTTTTAAAAAATAGGAAATAGGAGGAAACAAGCAATTTGCTCAAGAAGAAATCTGAATGGCCTATTAATATACAAACATTTTTTGAAATTCATTTATGCTCAGGGAACAGAAAAAAATTAATACTATACTCATTCACCCCCATCAGACTGATAAAATGTATATCTGTGAATGCTAAGTGTAAGGATGAGGGATAGTAAGAGCCTTCCAACATTGTCAGCGGGCACTTCAGTTGGCACATCCACTTCAAGAGGAATTTAAAGTGTCTAGTGCAAACCCCATGACTCAGCAATCCTGTTCCCCAGGATATGTTGTGGAAAAAGTCTCTCAAGTGTGCACAAGAACACATATGCCAAGATGTTCACGGTGGCTTTGTCTGTGACAACAAACTTTGGAGACCATCTAATTGTCTATCAGAAGGAGAATGAATTCCATTCATCCAATGGAATACCGTAAAAGCATTAAAAAGACTGAGCTAGAGCTCATGTGCCAAGATGGATAAATATCCAAAACTCGGCACCACACTTAATCCAAACCACCAAAAGGTGCCTTTAATCATGCAGTGAGCCCTGCCTTCCACTGCTGCCCTTTGAATTCCAACCCTCCCCCAAGTCCTCACTCAAGCACTAGCCTTCCCAGAAACTCTCCCTGCAGTTTCTAACCTTGATCCTTCCGTGTTGGTTTGCTCTTGGTTTGCATCTCTCTTATGACCCCCACACCGCAGCACAAGAGCCCTCCCATCATAGCCTCACCAACACCCCCCTCTTTTTTTAATCTTGGATAATTTCACAGGGTGAGGAGTCTCATTCGAATGTGTACTTATTGTTATTCCTGAGTCTGAAAATTTTTCATATGCTCATTCTTTGTTTGTATTACTTCTGTCCTACAGCATCCTTTGCAGCTTTTTAAACAGTTCCTAGCACATACTGAAAAAAGAAAATCAATTTTGAACTAAAATGAATTAAAAGCTAGAAATTCAGTGTGAATCAACAAAAAAACTCAGACAAAAAGAAAAAAACTCCAACATATGAAATGTAATAAAACATAAAAGCATATCACGAATATTACAAACGCGCACGCTGAGGCCCTTTCTTAATTAGGTGAATGGAACACATACCTTTACTGCTTACGCGCTGCTGAGTAGAGGGGGCACCCATTGCTTAAGGCTTAACCAGCTTCTGCTGGCTTGAGGAATGAGTGGTGTTTGACACAGACAGAAAGAACACATAAGCCAGGAAAGTCTGTGCCAGGAACCAGTGTTCCTACAAAGACTCTAAATTGAGACAGATCCTCCTTCCCTATAAACTTTTAATTCTGTGAATGTATGACCTTATTTCTTCAATTTAACGTATGTATCTTTGGAAAGGTTCCTACTAACCTTATGACTTCTGGGTTTTACAGGTAATAAGCAGATTCATAACCAAAATGATTACATAAATACAGAGTCATCTTTCCTCCAGGAAATGCAAGGAACTTTTTTTTTTTTCCTAGCAGTTTACATGGCATTTAGTGGTCCCTGGGTTTTCTATTATTTCTTTGTAGGATTCTAGAGATCCCAAGAATCATTTCCAGACAGCATAGTTTTTGCTAACAGCTTCCAGCGATTTATTCTGCCGTTCAAATTCCGAGGTTCAAATTGGGAATCACATGCTCAATATAAAAAAGGACTGTAGGGAAGAAGAGCTATAGAAAGGAATGACCACGATCGTAGCCAGCGACCATCACTGCAATACTTTCCTCTCTTTTCATTTATGAGTAATTTATCACTGTTTGGACCTGGACATGTAGCACTAGCCAATCCAGATTTTAAAAGAGTGCTTGGCTGCTAGAGTGCTGACCAGACAGAATCTCCTCCTTTTGGGACAGCCAGGACACCAGGGCAGAACTCCTTAGGATATTAACTCCAGAATACTACTTACTTGGGATTTAACCTGTACAAAGCCCAGCTGAACTGGGATCAGGTTTCATGGTTGTCACAGGACTCGAGAAAAACCAGAAAGGACAAGTCTGTCCTATTTTCATTACTTCATCCCCTTACGAGTATACACTAGTCTGTTAAAAAACAAAGCCAAAAAAAAATGATGGCAGCGCCCCCCAGAACTATGCTTCCTCTACATCCTACCAGCTTGGAACGACATTTTCAAAGATATAAATTTATATGAAATTGATCTATATGTTATAAGGTATTCATTTGGCTTTTGTTTTTGGTTTTTGTGTAACACAAAATAAATAATAAATAAGACTTTGTACTGAATCTGCAACTGTCATGAGTAAATACATTTCACAAAAGGGAAAAAAAAAATTCAGCCTAAACCAGACTTTAGTTTATATTAAAAAGTTCTCTAGGGAACTGGGTTTTACATCTGAGCCCTGATTTAGCTAAAAGATTTATAAGGGCACATTTAGAAATACAGGTCCCTACTGGGTGATGAACCCGGGCTGAGACATAATTATGATTCTCTCTGCGATCCATTCCGTGGGAAACTGCTCCCAGGAGCCCAGAAGGGAGATGGTCGCCAAAAAAGAACATAGGTGTTCTAGCAATATGACCACCTGGGTCACCTTCCCAATCTCCAATGCCAATCTAAAGGACATTAAAAGATGATAAACAAGTCTTTTTCAGATATTAAATAATGAAACTATTTGCTTCCCTTGGAAAACTCATGTCACTGTTATGTTTTGTTGGCCTGGAAGCCAAATTTGGTTGGATCTGCTTGTGCTTGATCATTCCAGGTTGTCACTCAGCACAGCCTGTCTGTCCTAAGTGCAGTGGCGGCACTCGTTAGCCTGAGCTAATCACGATGTCGCCATGTGAGATGTGTAAAACAAGCCAGGAATGGAAAACCGGAATTTTCCTTGTAAAAAAAGAAAATTGCTTAGTAACTTGCCGAAATTTCTCAGGAGTGAAGTAACTTACTGGGAGGCCTAATCTTGGTGGCCTATCTCCTCTGAAAATGTCCCCATCTCATCACCTCATGGGACAGAGGGGGGAAACCTGTTCATCAATCTACTGGAAGGGGCTGCAAGCTTTTTATAAGCTTCATATGGTTGCTGGGTTGTTGCAGGAGTTCCCATTTTTGCTGCTGTCTCTTAACTATCACAGCAAAGAACACCCAGAAAACTCCTCACGGGAGCCTGGTGACCAACAGCCAGGGTCTCAAGAATACAAGTGTTGAATGTCAGCATTCAGTTTTATAATGAAAACAAGATTTTATGAGGAAATTATAGGAAGAAAGCATCTACTCTTTCTCTTCATGGCACCCTCCACACCACCCATCACATACCCTCACCTGCATACTCCTGACAGTTCAATGCAACAGGATCCTAATCTTGCAAAACTTCGGTAATATGAAATTTAGATAATATGAAAGTTTATAAAAATTACCATGTTATCAGTTCTCACTAAGAAAAATATACACATTTTGGGGAACATGGGTGGCTCAGTTGGTTAAGCATCTGCCTTCTGCTCAGGTCATTATCCCAGGGTTCTGGGATCGAGACCCATGTCAGGCTCCCTGCTCTGCAGGGAGTCTGCTTCTCCCTCTCCCTCTGCCTGCCACTCCCTCTGCTCTTGCCCTCTCTCAGTCAAATGAATAAGTAAAATCTTTTTTTAAAAAAAAAAGAAAAGTACACATTTTATACACTTGGAGTAGGTAAAGGTGTAAAAAGTTTAAAACTGTACAAATCCTGGGGCGCCTGGGTGGCTCAGTTGGTTGGGCCACTGCCTTCGGCTCAGGTCATGATCCCGGAGACCCGGGATCGAGTCCCACATCGGGCTTCCTGCTCAGCGGGAAGCCTGCTTCTCCCTCTCTCACTCCCCCTGCTTGTGTTCCCTCTCTCACTGTGTTTCTCTCTGTCAAACAAATAAATAAATAAATAAATCTTAAAAAAAAAAAAAAAAAAAAAAAACTGTACAAATCCGTACAAGAACATTAGCTAACTATTATTCTGAGTATTTTCGGGAAGACTGACAGTCAAGTGAGCTCCATATGGAGAAACCATTTTAAATTATTATTTTAATTCTAAGTTCCATTGAATAAAAACATTGGTCATCGTTACTTGTTTATTCCCTAAAGTAAGATTACTTAAATGCTTTTCTAATATTTCTGTTGAGGATTTCCTATTCCTTTCGTAAAAGAAACTTCACCATTGTAGGTTTACTAGCTTGTCACTATTTTTATTTTTCATAATTATTTATTTTCACATCCAATGTAAGGTTTTCCTCTTTTTTTAATCTCATAAAGCATTTATAGAAACAGATGTCATTTTTGGATGCTCTCAGCATCAATCTTTCTCTATATCTGAATGAGTTTCATCTGCTAATTTGTGTAAGGATCTGTGCATAATAAATGGTCTCTCTGCCTGTGTGCCTTTAGTTTAGGAACTGAACAGTAGATTCACAGATGTCCCTTGTGGCTCAGGGAGTAGGCAAGTCTGATCCACGAACCACAAGCCACACAGGATACAACACTAAAACAATCTCATAACTACTGCATAAATAACAAGTGAAGTGTTCCCATGATTGCCAGCCATTCTCTTTATCACTAACCTAATTTCTTATGGCTGAAAGCAAGAATGCAGGATGTGAATGTATTTAGGCCTTATACTCAGTCGTAGAAGACTACTTCCTTATCCCTGGATGTGTGATATTTGAAAGCCAAGGAGAGGGATCACCACTGTATTTTGCCAAATAAAGACAACCTTTATCCTTCATATTCACCTAATTAGGTCCAAATAAAAAATTGCTCACGAACATGCAAATAATATATGCTTTGAAATATTTATTTTAAGGAGGTAGACATATTCTTAACAACTGACCTTTCAAAATTAATAGTGACATAAAAAGTACGAAGGAACATCAAAATAGAAGTGGAAGGAAATAGAGAAAATGGAAGTATCCCCACATGAGGGGGCATCTGTGACATTAGAAAAAAGGGTACATAATGAGAAACAGGAAAGCCAGATGCAGGCTCCACCCACTGAGCACTCAATGACGGGAGAAATTGAGCAATGCATCGTTAGTCAAAGCAGCACAAATATTCTGCTGCTGAATAAGAACCTATTACACCTAAGAGCTTGTAAATATCATTAAATGAGAAGGGCAAAGAAATAATAATGATGATGAAAGAGTATGCCTCATTGAATATAAGTAATCTAGAATTTAATAACCTGCCCAAAGATCATAAATAAATAGTGGTAACATTTGTCTACCCAGAATAGAAAGAGTAGTTTGTTGAACCATGGAGAGTGAACTTGTTGGCTTTATCAAATATCTTCAGTTATCTGCCCCTAGCTGTTTGGAAATGAGAAACCATCACAGTCCAGGTGGCACCTGTTTTCAATATGAATGCCCTTCAACTGCAGTGGAAACTCATCACATTAGTGGTAGGTATAAATCTCAAAAGACAGTCATATATTTAAGACCTAACTGATGGGATCAGGGACTCAACCACATGGAAAATGATCTCAGTTTCAAAGCGGCAGAAGTATGGACATGTCCAAGTACTTCCATGAGAATGTTCTCTCATGTTTCTCCAAACTATTTGATTCCATGTGTCTTTGGCTTTCAACAGGAGAGCCCAATGAATAAAGAGATGCACTTCAGATCATCTGGTTGAGATTCATTTGAGTACTGAGTGCTAGGTACTGTGCTCGAGTCTGGCAGCCCAAGGTGGAGAAGGCAGGATTCCTGTCCTTCAAGAGCTCCTAGTCAAATATGGTCTTTATTTTTTTTTAATTCTTTTCTTTTAAGATTTTATTTATTTAAAAAAAAAAAAGATTTTATTTATTTATTTGACACAGAGAGAGAGATCACAAGCAGGCAGAGAGGCAGGCAGAGAGAGAGGAGGAAGCAGACTCCCTGCCAAGCAGAAAGCCCGATGCAGGCCTCGATCCCAGGATCCTGAGATCATGACCTGAGCCGAAGGCAGAGGCTTTAACCCACTGAGCCACCCGGGCACCCCAAATATGGTCTTTAAAGAGGTGGTTATATACAATGAGGGTATCAGGGCAGGGCCCTAACCCAATATGATTAGTGTCATAAGATGACAAAGAGAAATCAAGGGTGCACATGCACAGGGACAACCACATGAAGAGGCAGCAAATGGGCAGCCATCTACATGCCAAAGAAAGAAGCCTGAAGAAACCAAAACAGCTGCCCCCTTGATCTTGGGCTTCCAGCCTCCAGAAGATAAATTCCTATTGTTTAAATTAGCAGGTCTGAAGTATTTTGCCACGGCAATCCTAGCAAACTAATACAGCATCCTTCTCTATATCAGAGTTGCTTAATGAATGCGAGAGACGGTGAGGGGAATCGATGATCTTGAAAGAGAGCTTAGGAGTTCCCCATCTCTCTTTTCATTCAGGGAGAAACTCAGCTGAAGCCCTATCAGGGACATCACACTGGGTGAGAGAAGAGGCTAGTTGAACTCAAATGTTCTTACCAACACTTCAATTTTGTCATTTTTCTCTACCAACATCAGTTTCTCCATGGAAGAGAATTATCACTCTCATGATGAGATATACTTTGGGGTCTCTGATCTAGAAATTAAAACTAAAATAAATGTTTTTAAGTGCTTTTACTTGACTCCCTCTGGCCCCTGCTTCAGTAGACTCCTCTAGTTCTCTTTAATGGTCTCTTACTGCTGCCATCATCTTTTCCCTACTTTTTTGGAGATGGGTATTTGAAATGGCATTTGAAGGACTGATAGGATCTTACCGAATGGGAGGAAATGGTGAGAAGAAGGAGGATGATGTCCCCCTGTCTTTACTGTCAGGGTCACAGAGATGTGAGATGGTCTTTGAACAGATGCTGTAACCACAAGAAAGCAGCATTCTAGAACCTCCTGACAGGTCAAGAGTCAACGGATCTGTGTCTACTCTTGCTGGTGGTGAAGTTTCAACTCAGTTTGGGGAACAGTGATCTGCATTACGTTCTTAGCCAGTCTAACCATATCTGTTGAGAGAAAAAAAATAGCAAGAACAATGGCTGTCATTAATACAACATTTTAATTCTGGTCAATAAACTTTATTTCCTATGCCACCACATTGTTTCACAAAGCTGCTGCTGAGAGAGCCCATTAAATGATCAGGTATCCCTGTTCTTCTGTACCCCTCTTTGGTAAAAGTGCTAATGAAGAGTACACTCCCCAAAACGTGACTAGCACTTTGATTACAAGATTAACAAATGTGCTTAATACCACTGAACGGTACCCTTAAACATAGTTAAAATGGTAAACTTTGTTATAAATATTTTACCACAATTTTTAAAAAGTAACACAAAGTTTTGATCATGTAATAAAATAACACCTCTAAGAATGTTAGAAACTGGAAATTTAGAAACTGGGAAACTGATTAACGGGACCATATTGACCAGCACGTGCAGTAGAGACCAGAATGGAAAGGCTGATAATTATATCATCTGTACCCAAAGAAATTTAAATGTCTTTACGCTGAGAATAACACTCAGTATGAACTCATCTGCAAAACACTAGTCACACTGCCCGAGTTGAATTTACAAGGTTACACTCTTGGGCTATTTGAATCATCTCTCTATGAGTGCTATCTGTCTACCATTTCCGAAGGAGAAGGTCAAGGCCCCGGGTGGAGGGCCAGACTCCAGATGTTGTGGCTCGCCCCGTCAGAACCTAATTCACTCTTTCCACTTGGATTGTCTCTCAACAACAGCATGTGATTGGAAAGGAGAATGGCTCCATTCCAGGAAATCCTTCTGTTCTGTGTTTGCTTTAAATGTATAATTTTATGTTTAACGCTCACTCAGAGTAGTAACAAACTATACTGACGATTACACTTGTTCTATGCAAAACATACCACTTAGTCTTGGGGCTGTGACGGTACAGAAAAATACACTCCTGCCATCATCAGGCTTAGAATCTGGACGGCCTGACAAAGCATGTTTCTAATTAGTAATGGTTACTCTGAGGAGATTACCAGTGAAGATTAATTACAAGGGTTTTTCTTGGCGTGCCAAAACTGTTTCCCTCAGTTAATATTTCAACTACTTGTCATCTATGTTGTAATATCACTTCGACTTAAGATTCAAATTCCAATGACAGTAACACATTTTTTAAATAATTGGCTCCTTTTCCAATTTAGTGAGACCAGTTTCCTTTTTAACGCGCGTGAAGTGTAAGTCAGCTTTGATTTCCCCTTTCTGGGATGATGGTAGCGAGTTCATTTCTGGCCCAGTCCTTCACAGCTGAGTGGCACTCCAACTCTCCTGGTGATTTGGGCTTTATTTGGGACCTGGGCAAGTCTCTTAACACTTAATTACATCTATGTGATAAGTGTTAAGTTTCCAAAGGGAGCCTCTGTGGATTGAGTTGGCTGAGCTGATGAACTAACGACTACCTAGTTGAATGAACAAAAATTAAGACATAGCACTTATGTAAAGTACTTCTATATGTCTAAGTACTTTACTCCTTTCATCCTTACTCAGTGCATTAGTATTCCAATTGGTGACAAAACTGAGGTCCAGAAAGTTTAGGTAACTTGTCCAGAATCTCACAGTTAGAAAGCCATGAAGTCAGATTCAAACCAGATTCAAACCCCATGTGGTGTATGTTTTTACCATCAGCCTGGAAGAAGCTATCACCGAGAAGATAGAAATATCTATCTCAAATTAAGCCTCAGGATTTGCTTTCTTGGGCTGTGGTAATGCGGAAGAAGAGAATCTAAGAAAACATCTGCAATCTTCATTTGCTCTTCCGTGACAAAAAAAGACTACAGATCCCCTCCCCTGGGGCATCTTGAAGTATATTCTTCCTCTTTTCGGCATTCTTCTTCAGTGGAAAACAAGCATCAAAATAGCTTAAAGGGTTCCTTTATCTTTCTTCCTTCAATCTGCCCTCTTTATCTAATTTCCTGGCAATTTGCATTTCATTGAACATATTTTCATAGCTGGGTCACCTTAAAATTAAAAAAAAAAAACCCTAATCCATGAAGAACAGTAATGCATGTTATACAAAATATACTATTAATGTGGTTTTCTGGCTATAGCCCCAACACATTTCAGTTAGCTCAAAGATTTTATTTTATTAAAAGAAATTAATTCAGAAAGTCACTTTCTTTAAAAAAAAAAAAAAGTTTTACTCTCTAAGCTACATAATGTAAACACAATCTTTTTTTTTTAAGATTTTATTTATTTATGGGGCGCCTGGGTGGCTCAGTTGGTTGAGCGACTGCCTTCGGCTCAGGTCATGATCCCAGAGACCCGGAATAGAGTCCCACATTGGGCTCCCTGCTCAGCGGGAAACCTGCTTCTCCCTCTCTCACTCCCCCTGCTTGTGTTCCCTCTCTGGCTGTGTTTCTCTCTGTCAAATAAATAAAATAAAATAAAATAATCTTTAAAAAAAAAAGATTTTATTTATTTATTTGACAGAGAGAGAGATCACAAGTAGGCAGAGAGGCAGGCAGAGAGAGCAGAGAAAACAGGCTCCCTGTTGAATAGAGCCAGATGAGGGCCTCAATCCCAGGACCCTGGGATCATGACCTGAGCTGAACGCAGAGGCTTTAACCCACTGAGCCACCCAGGCACTCTGTAAACACATTCTTAAGCATATTTCCTTCAGTATGGCCTTCAGGTAATGCTCTTATTTCCTATAGGTGGTTCTAAGGGAAATACTTATAGATGTTCATTAATATTGCCAATTAGAAATGTAGAAGAACTGGTATAGGACCCATTAGTTCAGGCTTCCGTTACAGGGAGCAGCTTTATATTTCTCTAGCTCTCCTAACAGTTGACTATTCTTTACTTCTTTTTTTATTTTTTTTAAGATTTTATTTATTTATTGGAATATTTATTTATTTGACAGAGAGAAACACAGCTAGAGAGGGAACACAAGTAGGAGGAATGAGAGAGGGAGAAACAGGCTTCCCGCCGAGCAGGGAGCCCGATGCGGGACTCGATCCTGGGACTCTGGGATCATGACCTGAGTTGAAGGCAGACGCTTAACCCCTGAGCCACCCAGGCGCCCCTGGACTATTTTTTTTTTTTAATGTTAGTTGATAGAGCTGTTACAAATGCAGTGGAATCAGATCATTACCTAACTAAATGTCATATTGAGTCTACTCTGATACAAATCAAAATATCACCATACAAAAGGTTCATGTGATAATTTGCCAGTTATCAACTTTTTCACTAACCCCAACTTACAGCGTATCAATCTATAAACCTTAACAGGATTTATGTATTACTTGACAATTATGAATTGCGATAGTAGCTTAAGCACTATACAAAGCATGGAACTAGACATGAACCATGTATGTATATGTGTGGTAGGCATTATTACTATTCCCTAATGTCCAATTCTTCTCCATGTCCAGCCACAGGGCATGATGGCACATTCTACCCTTCTGAAGTTCGGGTGGCCTTCTCACTGATTTTGGCCAACAAAATGGGAGTGAAAGTGATGTGCATCACTTCCCAATGGCAGTATTTCACACCTATTAATGGATTCGCCAGCCCTCTCTCCATCTGCTAAGTGATTATGGGAGCACATCTTGATATGAAAGTACCATAAAATAAAGCAGCTGGGAATGCTAAGCTGGGAAAAGAGCTGGCCTGGAAGGCCCCCCAACCCCAATGCAAACTTTGCATTAATATGAGACAAACTTCTGTTCTTTCGTTATGATTGTTACCTAGCCCATGCTGACTGATACAGTATTATAGGTTACTCATGATTTGCATCATGTATGTGTAATTTCTGAGTAAGCTAGTCAACTTACTCTACCCGTGGCCAAACATCATTTTAACTTGACCTTTTTTTTTTTTTTTAAATTTTATTTATTTGACAGAGAGAAGCACAGCCAGAGAGGGAACACAAGCAGGGGGAGTGAGAGAGGGAGAAGCAGGGTTCCTGCTGAGCAGGGAGCCCAATGTGGGACTTGATCCCGGGTCTCTGGGATCATGACCTGAGCCGAAGGCAGTCGCTTAACCAACTGAGCCACCCAGGTGCCCGTTAACTTGACCATCTTAAAAGATTCTTACTAATGTGTGGTTACAAGGAGAGATGCGAAAATAATTTGCATAAATTGGAATACATGCTCTCTATCTCTATAAAAGCAAGGGATGGCACACACTTAATGATCAATATTCAATCAGATCATCCTTGCACATAAAAAGCAGCCATTATATCTTGTAAATCAAAAATCCTGGGGCATCTGGGTGGATTACATACATCTCCCAGACAACATATAATCATGGAGTAATAACCTTCAACTATGGACTCAACATTTCCCCACCTTCCCTGTCAATCGCCCTCAGTATAGACAGAAATGAGCCTTCCAACTATATTTTCCAAGAACCAGAAAATTCTGCCTCCCAAAGTACATTCTTCTCTGCACAAAGGGATACTTGAAATACATGAATGGGAAAAAATGGTTCAGAAAAATAAAAGCTAACCCTTCTCAAATTCTAACCACGCCATTTTTGAGGTTAAGAGGAAAGAAGAAAAGCTCAATTGCTATTTTTTTTTCATTGCAAATCTAAAATTCCTCTTTTCAACCAAGTTGATATGGGAAATATCACATTGAGAAATACAAGAAATACAGTCTCTGAGTTGTAGCCAACACGTCCAAATGCCAGAATAAATTATGATCAAAATTCTATGTGGGGAGAAAACTGGACAATGAGGTGCTTGCCCAAACCCATCTCAATCATGAAAAGCATAACCGGCCATCACAAAAGCAGTGCCACTTATGAACTGCTTAGAACCTGGAGAGGAAAGATGCACACAGGGAACCCACTCATGAAATTAAATATGGTTCAAATACTGTATTCAGAGGTAATTTATTAAGACCTGAGTCTCCATTTCTTGACATATAGGAAGTTGTTACAAATAGTATGTGTCATTTGATTGCATTTTTATAAAGCCTTGTATATTCATTTTCTCTTAAAAGAATACAACTATTTTTCACTTTTTTCTGTAGACACAAGCAGTGAAATTAAAGAGATTTCCATTTTCCCCTTCAAAATTTTGTGTTGCCTGAATATTTTACATGGATTACTTTTGTAAACAACAAAGAAACATTTTTGCAGAGGAAATCAATTCATGAGTGAAAATGAAAGTTTCATTTTAACTTGATTAAATTTTCAATCCATTCCCTTCAGTCTTTTAGTCAGTTGTCTGCTGTTGATTTGGGAAACACAGTATGAAAAATATATCATTTCTCTGGTGGTTAATGAGAATTTCCCATGTATCTATTACAGTTTAGGGTTTTTAAGACACTGAATATTGTTCTCTGAAGGTAAACTTATAAACTAAACAGAATTTAATGCCCTTTGTTAGTTTAAGTTGGTCTTAAATGAGGGCAAAGAACAGATCTCTCAAGATTTTTACAGAAGGGTAAGCAGATTGTCTGTTTTCTAATATAAATATATTAGAATATAACACATTATATTCTATCACAATTCAAAAAGCAACTAAGTTTCTCAGACATGACTTGCAAATGCCTAGGCCTTGTTATTCCTTTCCCCAGCAACACATCTTTTGCCCTATGAGAAAAATCCCTTTATCCCAATGTAGTGGGAAAAAGTCTTTACCCTCAGAAATATGTGCAATCCTCACCTTTAAGCTAAATGCAGAAAAGTGGGAATTTTATTTTTACCTACAAATACTAAACCAAAACCCCTTATATGCAAGGACATTTTGATAGCCCCCACAGTATATGGTAGAGTCTCAATAATCTTTTGATTGGATAGATGGAATTAAACCCCAAGGAACTTGAGAAATTCTTTCTTTAAGGCATTAGGCTGCTAATTACATCATCTCTGGTTAAAGAGAAGAGCAGGGCAGAATACTTGTTCTTCCTGTGATGACCTGGTAACGGTCCACAAAAATCATCCCAGTGACCACCTGTCCAAGTCTTTCACATACCACTAGAATATCCTAGGAAACAATACACCTTTTGGGGGGTGGAGAGTGGTGGGTGCAGAGGGGAATGATTTCCAAATGAAAGAAATCTGCTTTGGAGGCCGAGTCCAAGCAGGTCTGATCCCCCCCTCCCTAATCTTCCCTCTACCTCCAGTACACTCAGCTCCTCTGAATGGAACCATAACTAGCATAATGAGGTAAGGTTTTCAATGTAATAATACCAAACAAAAGGGAATTAAAGACTTATGTTTAGTATTTATTCCAGGGAAGAACTGATAATAGAAAACCTTAGATAATCTTGTTCATTTTGAAGTTCTAACCCAGACAAACTTGGACATGGAAAAAAATTCTGAACTAGTACAAATAATAATAAGTTAAATGTACTCATAAAAACATTCTTTTTCTTCCCTATTTTCTTCCAGGGCAGAACTTGTTATGAATTTCATTAATTAATTAAGATTTCAAGGAAACTAACGGAAAACAGCAGAACTCTGGACAACATAGCCAGGATGATCACTAGACGCTTCACAGACTGGCCACCTACCAGAAACCCAATTTAACATTTGGAAATGTTATTTCTCTGCAATATTTCCCTCCCCATTGTACCACTGGAGATTTACAAACTATTAAGAAATAATAGGCTTACTAATGAAACTTTGTTAACATTTAGTGCCAATGAACTCAGTCAGAGGGCTGAGTCTGTGTATGCTAAATACTATAGTTTGAAATTACAGGTTACACTAAATCAACCAAAAACAAATGTTCTTTCTAATTTACAGATTTATTTGTTGTTGTGAATACTTGTGGTTTATGGAAACTGAGTCTGTCAGAAAAGGATGAATCACTTTAATGAATCTGACAAGTTTTTTAGTTTGGGCGGCTTAAAAGTCTGCCATTTTAAGGGCCCAGAGTATGGAAAGGTGTCCCTAAAGTCAGTTCAGGAAGAACGACAAAGGGCTTTTTATTCTGGGATTTGTCTCTGGAAAGATTGCGCATGCGTGCAGGAACGCGCTCCCATCTGTTGCTTTAGAGCCAACAGGCTTTATTGTATTGACTTTGTGCTCTTATCTGATGGCAATAAATTCCCACCAGAGTAAAACACCAGCTTAGCCAGTGACCCCTGCTGTTCAAATGAGACAATGGAGCAGGACCTTCTTCCCAGAGAGAAACTCTGTGGCTTCTGGACTGCCCTCTATGAATGGCCTTGGGATTTTGCTATTTCCATTCAGGATTTCCTAATGTGAGCAATTAGGAGATGCTTCGCTTCAGGGGTCTCATCAGCAGTTACAACACATCAGTGAGCAATAAACTGCTGGGACCCCAGAAAGAGACAGAAAAATTGGAAAGGGACAAGGAAGAGGAAAGGAAACGTATCCAGCAAAAATTAGGTGCTCAATAAATATTTTTTAAATTAAGAGTGCCAAATGAACAAAATGTACACAGTTGATGGGAATTTCAAAGTTCTAAAGACCAAGGACTATTGGTCCAGCAAATCTGAGACCTTATGCTGTGAACAAAAGGCTGCTGGGAAGGACATGTACACTCAACAAATGGAATTTCCTTCCCAGACGTCTGTGTCACTGAGCTAGCTTCCCCCAGGTGTTTTGTTGGGTGGGTTTTGGTTTTGGTTTTGGTTTTGAAACAGAAACAGCCCGGGGATGCAAGTAGGACATGCCTTGCCCTAGCCTCATTCTTTCTCCCCAAATGTCTAGGGCCATTTTCTCATTGAGATAACAATAAAACAAACAGAACTGAGACTTCCCCAAAGCACCAACCAAAGACAGCCTCCATGATGTGCCTGAGAAAAATACACTATAAAACATCTTTCTCAATCCATCCCAAACCAGTCTTTGACTAAAACATTCATGTGGCTGGGGAAGAGCAAGAAAGTGATCTGTTGCAATAGATTATCACTGGGAGTGAAACTAGTTTTTGTTTGGTTGGTTCTTATTTTGTTTTGTGTTGGTTTTTGTTTTTTGGTTTTTTTGGTTTTTTGGTTTTTTTTTTTTTTTTGGTTTTGTATTTATCATTTCAGTGCTCCTGTTTTTAATCATGGTACTGAGCTCCAAAAGTATTCATCCACTGCCTTAAGGCCTTTCTCAAAGAGCAAGCTCGCTGTTCTTGGTTCAAAATAGGCCTCTGAAACCTGGGCGGGGGAGGGGGGGGAATGTTCGCACTGGCTTTGCACTTACCAACCAGAGAGCTCACACTGACTCGCAATTACAGCTCTCCCGGGGCTGCCTCTTTGTCTGCCAAGTGGCGGGCAGGGAAGTCCCGGGGACCGCTGCTACTTCACTCCTACGGAACCGTCGCCCCGTGCCCCGCGCCCTGCGCCAGGGCTCAGGTACAGCGCGCACCAAAGTCGTCGTCTCCGCTGCCCCTCCCGTGCCCTTCTTCGGCCAGTTCACCCCTTCTAGCGAAAAGAGGGCACTGAACCTGAACCTCCCTAGACCCTTCGTTTGCTTTTTCAGCTCCAAATGGGAGCCCGCCATACCCTGAAACCTGAAAGAAGCAGAGAGGTGCAAGATTTCGGGTTAGCAGTCGGTCAACTGTTGGTCCTCCGAATCAACACTTGTTTTCTTAATATTCGAGGCGAGGACTCACGTCGCAAGCCCGGACCTGGTATCGGAAATCCGCGTGGGATCCCTTGGGGTGCGCAGCAGGGAAGCGGCTGGCACCTACCCCGCGTGCGCCTGCGGCGACCAGCTTCGCGTCCAGCTGCAGTCAGCGCCCTCGCTCTTGAGCGCAAGCGGAGGGAAGGCCAAAGGCGAAAGAACAAGCTAATCTCTCCCTCCCCCTAAAAACAAGCCAGCCTCACCGCCAGCTTCTAGAAACGCAAAAGATCTCATAACTTCAACAGTGTGCAGGAAGCCCTATTGCAACCCTACAGGGACCCTCTGTTTGGGGAAATGGCGCCCCCAGATGGCTGTAGCGAAACTCACGCGAAGATGCTGGGGCTAGAGCGCCTCCCGGTCCAGCCTCTCTGTCCAGCCGGGAAGGCCCGGATCCCCAGCCCCAGGACAAGGGTTGACGTCACCCACCCGGCCGGCCGACGTGCAGATGACAGCCAAGCGACAACGGTGTTGGAGATACCCAACAGGTCTGGACCAGTCCGCAGAGGCTGTCCAGGCCGAAACTGCAGCCAGCGGCGGCACGCGTAATTCCAGGAGCTGTACCTCACTGTGACCCGGTTCCAGTTACTTAACCCCTCGCGTGTCAGTGTCCCCGTGATTACTCACTTGCAAAATGATAATACCCACACCCACCTGTCGGGTGGTAGTGAGGATTTCAGGAGATGGGGTGCCTTCAGCCAGTGTGTTGGTGCAGTCTCTTAGCGTCCGCGCGGGTCGACCTTCCAGGCTACTCCTGCCCTGCCCTTGTCATTCCGACTCAGAACTTGCCTACCCTCATGGCTCAAAGCCTCCGGGAAGGCCAGGAGGCCATGCGTTTTAGCAAGGAGTTTCGAAACGCAAGGTTTCCAGTCCAAATAAAGGGCGGTCAGTGGTACCTTCATTTGGGGGCTCAGAAGCCTGTTTCCAATTGAAGACTGCCCCTCCGTAGCCGGTGCTGGGTTTTGGCGAGTCAAGAAACCGGCATGTTGCACACGTGGTTCTCCCTGCTCTGGCTCGCACTCCTTCTCAGTAGAGTCAATGTTCTCCAGCGGTGCTGGGAGGCGCCATTTCCCATATTCTTCGCTCCTACCCGGAAGATGCAGGGCCTGCCAGCGCCCCCCCCGCCCCCTCCCCCCGCTTAAAGACCCTAGCTTCAGGACTGAACCTCCGAGGGCGACAGTGAAGGCCCTGCCTGCCCAGACGCTTGTAGCTCTGGTGACACTGGCGGGAAGGCTGTGCCTGGGGATTCTTCAGTGCCTTGACTACAGGCAACAGCCAAGCAGGGAAGCGGGGCCAAATCCAGAACACGGATGGTCAAGGCTGCCGCATTTGGGT
>PITA01013721.1:0-56402 GCA_004023965.1 Spilogale gracilis | reverse complement strand
TTAATGTGACCTGACATTACCAGGTCATTACTGAGTAAAATGAATACACATGCTTTCTGTTTAAAAGAAAATGTTAGAAATGAAAAACAAGGAAGGAAGGAGTTCTAGAACTTTCTATAAAGCCCTTCTGTTAAGCCATTTCTATTTTCTTGCAGAATCCTCATTATGATATTAGAACTGTGTTCCCCCAGACAATAATCTAGGCCCTGGAAGCTTATTTCAAAATCCAATGACCACCATAAGAAAAGCAATTACTTCCTAATTAAACATTAAGATGATGGTTCAATGTATCAACACACTGCAGCAAAACATTCAGAAAATAAAAACAAAGCCTCCCCACTTCCCCTTCACCCACTTCAGTCTACCTCATACTCTGATGGCGGATTAATTTTACTAAAAGCACAGCTCTGATCATGCCTTGCCCTCATTCAAAACCTTCAATGGCTCCCCATTGCCTTCAGGATAAAGAACAAACTCCTAAGTGGGTGTTTAAAGAGCCTTCCCCTGGCACTGACCTACTTGAACGGCCTCATTTCCTTCCAATCACCTTCAAATAACCCCTGGTCCCAACAAAATGTACTGAGAGTCCATGCCATGCCTTTATCTTCGCCCACCTCTGCCCATATCCTTTACCCACCCCCAAACTCCCCGTGGCAAACCCCTCCCTCCCTGTGAGACTCACTCCAATGCTGACTCCTCCATGAAGTCTTCCGTGATGCCCTCCTCCACAGCACCTGCCCTCCATCTCCAGGCTTCCACAACCTCTCACTAGAGATGATTCTCATGTATTTATCCACAGCTGGTTTGTCTTACAGCTATTTCTGAACATATTCTCTACCTCCTGATACACTCTAAACCCAAATACATTTTCCCCTCACACTGAACATATGTCATGCAAACAGAACGTATTAGAAATTTTGAATGACTGGGTGCCTGGGTGGCTCAGTTGGTTAAGCCACTGCCTTCAGCTCAGGTCCTGATCCTGGAGTTTGGGGATCGAGTCCACATCAGGCTCCCAGACCCATGGGGAGTCTGCTTCTCCCTCTGACTTTCTCCTCTCTCATGCTCTCACTCACTTTCTCTCTCAAATAAATGAATAAAATCTTTAAAAACTGGCAGCAGCAACAGAGAATCTCCTTCTTCAGTAAGGACAGGGTAAGATCCACAGGAGGCTATCGTGTCCCTGCCCTAGCATCAAAAGGGGGTGGGGAAAAAAGGGGGGGGTGGGGGAGGTCAGGAGGGATTTAAATCCTGCCAGGCTGCAGTTCTGGCTTTTCCCAGGAGCTTCGGAGCTTGTTACAACACAGGTGGGCCCCATGCCCAGAGTTTCCGTGGCTGTAAACGGGGGTGGGGCTCAGATTTTACACTTCTAACAAGCTCCAGGTAATGCTGATAGGGACCAAACTTTAAGGATCCTCCTTGTAGGCGGGCAAAGGAAACAAGGGGTTCAAGGTAGGAGGATCAGCTGTGATATGCCTGCTACAAATGCATTTCTAAAAATAAATAACTCATTTTTAATCAATTAAGGCACATAAAAAAATAAAACCATACCATGATTTTTCCTTCTCACTTGTAACTCAGACACTAAATCCTACAGGGTAGCCTGGAGAGTTACAGACAAGGGAGTCTGGAGAGCTGGGGTCGAGTCCCGATTCTGTCACTGGTTAGCTGGGTAACTAAAGAGCCCTCGCTACTGTCGCAGGACGTCACTGCACCATCAGAACCAGAGATGCTCAGCCTGAACCATGTCCAGGTCAGGTCTTACATCCTATGATCTCATCATTTGAAAACCTGTTGGCAATTTAGTTCTAAAACCAAATATGCCATCTCTAGAGAAAATGCTGAAAAACTGCAATTTGGAAGCTGAAAACACGAAAAATAATTAAGTCAAACAGGAGAAGCCATAATAAATCGTTGCAATGAAAAATGCTGAAAGAATCTTCACTTAAACAAGTTTCACAAAGAACAAGTGCTTAAGAATATACCATGGAAATAGGTTTTAAAATATACAGGAAAAATACAATTAGTAATATTACTCAGCCATTAAAAAAATGAAACTTAGCCATTTGCAATGATGTGGGTGGAGCTACAGAGGATAAAGCTAAGTGCAATAAATCAGATAAAGACAAATACGATATAATTCTACTCATATTTATGAATTTAAGAAATTTAAGAAACCAATGATCAAAAGAAACAAAAAAGAGAAACCATGAAACAGAGTCTTAATTATACACCACAAAATGGTTACCAGAGAAGGTGGACGGGAAATGGTGATGGGCACAGGGTGTCGGAGGGAAGTGCTGAATCACTAGATTGCGCCTCTGAAACTAACACAACACTGTATACTGTATGTTAACTGGAATCACACACTTAATTTTAAAAATGCTACAGTTTAAAAAACTCAGCTCTTACTGCAAGACATCTAGAGAAAGCAGGACATGTTCTAGAAGGAGAACACAACTCACCAGTGGAGCAGTGCTGAGGGGAGTCCTTCAAGGAGAGAAATGGGCTACTCTTCCCCTCACTGGCCCCTCTCCTCCTCCCCATACAGCTCCTGGACCTCCCAGCACGCAGCTCTTTTTAAAGAGAAAGGCCCCTCTTCCTGAGCCGGTGGCCACAAGAAGGTGAGTACCAAAGACCTTCCCAGAGCTGGTCAACGAGCCCAAGCAAAGCGGATCCTGGGCCACTGGGGCCAAGTCAGATGGTTCCCCGGTGGCCCGGCACCCACTCTCCCATGGATCCTGGGCAGCCTCAGCCGTGCCCCGGGTGGGGTCCGGCCCCTCCCCCTTCAGCGGCACAGGCCCCAGAAGCCCTCCAGATGCCAGTCTCCTCTCCCCGCCTCAGCCACCTGAACCGGCCCCGGGAGGGAAGCCAGCAGGTTTGACGGCAACCTGGCTGCCGCTGGGCCACAGGCCACAGGCCACGGAGACCGTAACGCCCGAGGTGTCCCGAGGCAGCCATGGGCCACTGCGTGGCTGCAGTGCTGACTCCGCACCAGCTGGCTGCCCTGCTGGGTCTGCCCAGCTGCCTCGGGTTAAAGTGAACAGACTCCCAGCCTTCTGGGACCTTTTGGTAGGTCACCCACCAAAACATTACCCCCCTCAACAGATGGGGCAATGAGGCCACAGAAAGATTAAATGACCTGTTGGGCCTCGCACAACCTGCCACTAGTGGGGGGCTGGCATGGAACGGGGTGTGGGTGCTGAGAGGACAGAACAGGCCGATAAGCAGCCAGGGGCCTTGGGGACCGGCACCAGAGGAGGGGGCAGGCCCAGCGGGTTCCTTCGGTGCCCTGGTCCTCTGCACCCCCCCACCCCAGGCTCTGCACAAACAGCTGAGCGCCACCCCAGAATGATGCCAGTTTCACTCCTTTGTCCAATGAGCACTTGCATATCTAACGGCAGCAAGTCAGAGAGAGACACAAGGATGGACTGGACCACCCCTGCTGTTATGAAATGTCCATGAGCAGGAAATCACTAAAATACCAAGAGATTAGTAAGGGCCACAGCAGAGGGGCTGGTCATGTTTGGTGATGGGAGCTCACGTCTGGCTGTGGATACAGTGGGGTGCTGTCAGGGCAGGCTTTGTGGGGCAGGGAACCAGGCCACAAAGGATAGGAGAGGGACACTGGCAGGGCTGGGGAGAAGGGCACAGAAGGGGAGGAGGCACAAGGCTCTGAAGACCAACAAGAGGGATGCGGGAGTCCAAGGGTTGAGGGACTTAGGGTGGGACGGGCAGGTAGAAACCCGATCACCAAAGGCCTGAAGCATGGGACTAAGCAGATTAAACTTCACCACCAGCCACAGGGCCCAGCATTGCGCCTTGCTCACAGCAGACCTTCATTAACGCCATGGAGCAAAATGCCGGAAGACAAGTTCATCTGTGTGAGACGTACAGCTGTCGAGAATATGCACAAAAAATGCCTCGACTCTATCAGTCAGCATCTGGTCAGAACCACTCCTGAGGCGCTCCACTATCTGAGGCATTTGCTACGTTCTGCCCTAAATGGAGACCATAATACTTGCCATCAGCTTCTCACCCAAGAACACTGAAAGTTAATGATGAGGTCATGTCTGAAATGCTCCGAGCTCTTTGGAGATGTGTGGCAAAAGGCAGCACTATTATTAATGTTTAAAGAGACTCTACCCAGCTCTGATCTCTTTTTCTGCAGACTAATGTTACGTCCCCAGGCTACGGTGATGCCAGACTGGCCTCTACATAAGCCTTTCCGACAGAGAGCGCCCAACGCGGGTGCCTCACCCTGAGCCCGACCTGGGGCGACGGGGACCTCAGTCTCAACGATGCCGGGCTGGTTTCTGACCCGTTATCTGGGGTTGCCAGAGCGCAGGGGCAAAACCAGGCAGAAGAGCAAGACAGATTTCAGAAGGTGGTCTTCCCTGGGAACCTGTTTTTCAAGCACTTGAGAGTCCAGTGAAGACTTCGCGGGGAGTCACTTTAGCAAAACCCACATCCTACGCCAGTTAACATTTTTAGGGGCCTCAGTGCAGGCTGTAATCATGAAATTACAGCTGACTTTTGAATAGCATGGGTTGAACCGCGTGGGTCTACTGAACATGTGAAATTTTTTTCCAATAAATAAAGCCCTGTATTTTCCTACCATCTTCTTTTTTCTATCTTACTGTATAGGAAGAACACAGGATGTAATCTGTGTAATATACAAAGTATGTGTTAACTGTTTATCAATGACACATGGATTTTTGGCTCTGCGAGGGGTTGGCGCCCCTCAACCTTGGATTGTCCAAGGGTCAAATGTTCACGGAAGAAGGAAGCAAGATGAAGGCCAGCTTCCTGATTTTCGGCTGAACAGCTCAGGAGTGGAAATTCGGGTACTTCAAAATAAAAGAAAGCAGGGGTGGCTGCCCTCAGCACTACGGGGCCAAAGTCACCAGCCCCGGGAGGCCCAGCAGCAGTGTTGGGGAGCTGGTGAGTCTCCACGCCTGCCGGAGAAAGCGGGTACAGCCATGTGCTCTCCAGCCTAGCAGTTCCAGGGGCCGCCACCTGACTCCCATGCATGCAGCCCTTTCACAATTCTATAGCCTTCTGGCATGCATTAAATCCCCTTTGAAAGAGAGCTGGAACACATCCTTCACTCTAATTCTCACTCAAGAATGAGTTTTCTGAGCTGCCCCCTGCCCTCTGTGTGGCCTGAGCCAAGCAGAGCGACCGATGGGGCTAATCACATCCTCTAATTTGGCCCCACTCTGTGATGGCAGCCTCAAGCTCACGGGCCCCCCTCTGGCAGCCCTACGGTGGGCTGAGCTCTAGCCTCCTCATCATGGACTCCAATGGCCCTCCCAGGCTAAGCACAACACTTCACATTTCTCTTTATTAACATTCATCCATTAGATCTGCCCAAGGGTGCAGCCTGTAAAATCTGCTGACTCTGACCTCTCGCAGGAACCAGCTGCCACTCATAATCACAACACCCAAGAAGAGAGGTCCAGTCCAATATGGCTATACACTTTATGTTTCTGAAGACCAGCACAACCTGGGATGCTGTCTTCTGGCTTCAAACCCATGCCAAGGCGAGGCTTCTTTTTCCTTTCATTTTAAAAACAAAAATGGAAATGAACAGAAGTAGTGGCTGTGTGTGGCCAAAATGCTCTACGCAGAAAGCACGTCTCTAGGTGATTTTCCTCCGCTTGGACTGGCGTTCCGAGGACTGGGCGGGAGGCAGTGGGATGGACAGAGTGCCCAGTTTGTGATCCTCCTCCCTGCCAGCTGCTAGAGACACCCTTCTCTTAGAGATCTTCAGCCTCATGGCTTTCGCAATCTCAATCATCCTAAGGAACAAACACAGAACAAATGGGGGAGAACATCCTCAGTAGGTCTGCTCAGGGAGGCTTGACAGGAGGGAGCAGCACATTCACGATCCTGCCACGAAGACAGAATCCCCAGCACAGCCCCCGGAGCAAAGCAGAGAAAGAAACAAGATCCAGAACCGTCAGAAAAACTATTTCATTTTAAGGTCTTGCCTTTAGAAAATAAGCCAATAAGTGATGGAAAACCAGGCTATCTAGACACTAGTAACAAATTTGTTTACTTCTGATAACTAGGATTGGGCACTTGCCAGAATTTAGTAGAACTTTTACAGGCTCCAAGTATCTATTTTCTCTTTGATTTTCAAACCCACTGCCTGTGAGAATGCCTTCTGTGGCTAGCCCTCAGGAGAATCCTTCCAGGGACGGCTAGAAGAGTCCAGACAAGGGTATCCTCACAGGCTCTCCTGGAACACCACCAGCAGCCCTGATTACCAGATGCCCCCAAATCACCAACAGAGGCCAACACACCCCACAGTTCACGATCCCAGAAGTTCAGCCCCCTACTTAGTCTGAATCCCTCTCAGCAAGGCTGGAAAGGGCCACGCCCACAATTCTGCCAACTCTCCCAGGATCCTCCAAGTCTGTCCCTGCTGCTCAGCACAGCTGCTGGGTCACAGAAGCTCCCGTGTGACATCCCTGACAGACAGCAGCCCCCACCTTGTTCCCAGCACCTCTCCTGGCAGCCCCTTCCTCTGACTGAGAGGAACTTTTTTGCTGAGATTGGGTTCTTTTACAATTCCCAGCCCTCGGCCCCACCACTCAGGACCACACGGCCCCCTCTCCTCAGTGACAGCAATTCCGAGACTGCTTATTTATACAGACACAATGCTACGGGAAGGCTTAGGCTTGAAGGCCAACTATTCCCCTTCTTGGCTGTGTGAGTCTGGGAAAGTCACTGCCTTCTCTGAACTGACGGTTCTCCCACTGTTTTGTACGGAAATCACTGAGATCATCACAGGCTTAATACTACATCTCACACAACAAAGCTTATTGCAAAATGTCTGGTTGCTCGTTTACTCACTCATGCATTGACAACTGTCCCCCAGTCCCAAGTCTTGTCCATACCACACGTCCCCAGTTCCCCTGACGGCAGCGCATCCTGCTTTCCAGTAGTACTAGCAATATATCCAGGCCCCCTCAGGGGGCTTGTAATTCCATGGTACTCACCTTCTCTCACTGAGCTTCAAGTCTCTCTGCAGCACCGTCAGGTCAATCTGGAAGTCGCTTATGTGCAAGGCAAGTATGATTACATATGCAGTGATCTTGGCCTTCATAGAATCTGAAATCAAGTTCCGCAGGCTACAAAGGCAGTGGCAGTGAAGGAGAGACAGTGTGAAACCCTGAGATGATTATTCCCAAAACAAAATAAAAACATCCAAGCCTGTTCTCATGCACACTCAATATCATCCCATCTTGGGGAGAAGAAAGCTGAGCACCGGTCCTGGTCCTGTCATGGTGCCTATGCTGTCACACACAGCAGAGCAGTGAGCCAACCCCAGCGTTCTCTCTGGGTGGGACAGAGAAAGCCACACGTATACTTTCCCCAGGCACAGCTAGAGTCTCACAATGACAAGGACCTTCCAAGCCTGTCCCTGCTGCTCAGCGGGGCTGCTGGGAAAACAGTCATTCCCAAACCCAACTGCTGAGGTTTCCAAGCACACTCAGAGCAGGAAACACATTCTGAGTCAAGGGTAGGAAAGGCCAGATGTGCTGCTTGGGGTCCTTTCCCCAAACTCATCACACTGCCCTGCCCTTTTCTGCTACACTGCCTTCCCATGGAACACTGGTTCTGTGGGGCATTAGGAAGCGTTCCTTGAAAGAAGTCTCCATGGCAGGACTTCCTGGAGCCTCTAATGGGAACTTGTCCAAGGGGGACAGAGAATGAATATACAGAGTTTCCTCAACTGACTTGCCTCCGGGCCCCTGCAAAGGGCCGTGAGTGCTCTCCTCAGCAGTGTCTGTGGACATGGAAGCCCATCCATGCTCTAAGTCCCTCCCTGCCACTCTCCCCCGCTGCTCTCTCCTTTATAGGCGGAAGCCCTGGAAGTCAAGGCCCGACCTGCCGTTGTTGTAGGTCAAGCAGGTGAAGTGCTTCAGCAGTTTGGTGTTGATGATGTGGGGGACTCCAGGTCCCAGGGCACCTGCAACACAAAGGTGAGTCTGCTCATTCTGTTTCCAAACCCTCGCACCACACCTCCTCCGTGAGCTGGGACAAGAGGCCAACAGCTGCGCCACCACAAGGAACAGAACCGCGTGGGAAGAGAATCAGAGGCCCGTGAGCCAGGACGGCCACCCACCAACGCAACTGTGCTCAGGGTGCTTCAGCCCGCACGCCGCCTGCATCCGAGAGACATCCAAGATGGGGCAGCAGCAAGAAGGAAAAACACGCTCCAACGAGGCCTGAAGTCACAGAATTGTAAGATGCAACACAGACTGTGGCAAAGGCCCAGGGGGGAGGGAAAGGAGGAGCAAAAGGAATGTGAAAATGAGCAGCAAGCAGTGACAACATCCAGACTCTCGAGAGCTCCAGCACCGTGACAAGATGGCACAGGTGCCTAAAACCACAGGTGGGTTTCCAACTCCGAGGAGACAGGAGTACGGGGCACCCCCAGCCTGCCCCCCGCCGTGGCCCTCACCGCAGGTGACACGAGTCACCAGGGGAAATGGACTCTCTTCTCTCAGTCGGAAGTAAGCTGACACCTCACAGCCCTGCCACCGGCCTTCATGCGAGCAAAGCCGATTTTTCTCCCCACAGGACTGATGTTTGTCCAACCATCTCCTAAAATGTTCACGTGATTTGACTGGACAGTATACTTTGCCCAATGAAGAGGTAGTAGAAGGTTCTCTCTGAACAATCACACAACCCGGCCCTGCCCCATGTTCAGATGAGGAAGAGCTGGGCCAACCCTCTTGGCATGCCAGCGGTGCCCACAGGAACGCGTGGCACAGAGGTAAAGATCTGGACGAGCACATACACTTTCTTCTCTCATCAAAGCTGGTCTAAGAGACAAGTAACAGGCTGGAAATAGCTAGAATAAAATGTCTACCGTGGACTTACTTTTCCGCTTAATCACTTTCTGTGCTCGAAATTTGATGAGTGTGTCCAGAAACCATATGCATCGGGCCTGGTGGTCTCGGCTCTCCTCATCTGCCGGCAAAGACTTCAACGCTTCTATGACAAAGGAGCAGTGGCTAAAACAAGGGTGGGGGTGGCGAGGGAGGCATGAGTAAGACCAACTGCCAGGGGCCATTCCCGCTCTCCTGCCGAGAAGAGCGGGCATGCTCCACAGCTGACATACAACAGTCCAGGAAGGGCCAACCTGCTAATGCTCCTTGTAACACAGCGAGCACGCTTTGGTGCAAAGGCACTCAAGGCAACACAATAAATGTTTCCGAGCCCTTCGTGGGTCTCTGTTGCATCTACTCAGAGATGCCCATGTAGTGTAAGATCAGCCAGAGATCACACACAAATGAATGGCTGCGGCTGTGTTCCAATAAAACTTTATTCACAGGCAGCAGACCAGACTTGGCGCGGTCTGCTGGGACAGTCCACCCCATCCTGATGTCCTGGGGCCCAGGCTCAAGTTAGACTGCCCAGGTTTGAACCCCCTCTCTGCCATTTAGTGGCCTGGGCAAGTCTCTCTATTCTATACATCTCTATACATCATCTTCACCTAAAAATTTAGCATAAAAATAGTAGCCTCCTATGGTTTTTTTGTGCATTAAATGAGACAATGCAAAGAAAGCATTTAGAACAGTACTTGGCATACAGGAGCTCCATCAGTGTTAGCTATTATTTTTATGCACTGTTCTAGCACCAGCAGGCTCCTAGACTCACAGAGGTGAGAGAGCTCTTCAAAATCACCTTACAGCAGCTTCATTTTACATATAAGAAAACTGAGGCTCAGAGAAGGGAAGATCACACAGTACCTCGGGAGCTCAGGGACTGAGGTCTCCAGACTGTCAGCCCAGAGCTCATTTCTGCACCTGCTGCATAGTCACAATTACATGAAGACAACCCAGAACTAGAAATAAGCTTTTCTGGAAATGTATCTTTAGGATGACAACAAAAAAAAGCACTTCCAAAAATCAGGTAGCCAACCTGGGGTTTGCAATTTTTTATTTTCTCAGGATGAAATTATTAAAAGAAAAAACTCAGAAAGCAAGAAAATTCCATCACTGTAAAAGAAAGGCTGCTTAAATGGCCAAAGGAAGCAGGGGAGATAATCTGAGTATTTTAAAATACACAGTATTTAAAAAAATAACTTTTTTTACAGATTTATTTCTTTGAGAGAGAGAGAGCATGTGCACACGCAGAGGGAGGGACAGAGGGAGAGAGGGAAAGAAGCAAACTCCCTGGTGAACATGGGGTCTGAAGCAGGGCTTGATCTCACAACCCTGAGACCATGACCTGAGCCGAAATCAAGAGTCAGATCCTTAACTGACTGAGTCCCCTGGGTGCCCCCATAAATCTGATTTTATGTATAAAAGTTCACTCAGCACACCATCACTTCCACTGGTACCTAGTTGCCGCTAGTACCTGAGCCCTGCAGGTGATGACCACTGTCAGCACAACACTGGGGACACAGGCCAGCTCCATCCCAAGCCCCACACCACAAGGCCTCACCACCCTCTGTCAGTCACAGGCACCACACACTCACAGGCCACCCCTCTCCCCCGAGTGCCACCCACAGCCTGGGACAAGAGACCTGGAACATTTTCAAGAAAGCACTGGCTCATTCCTGTTCAAATGCTGAAAAGACATACGCCCTCACCAACGGACATCCCTAAAGGTCCCCTTCATGTCTCACTACTGTCATGTTCTGACATCACTACCCCAGATGCTCCAACTACCCCAGGGCGGGGGGAGGGGGTACCTGTTCTCTTCAATCATCTTCAGTATTTCCTCTGAGGACACGTTCCTGAAAGCTTCAGATGGGCTCTGAAGAGCTTCATACTCCGCAGCGGACAGAACTAGTGACAGGTCAAGAACATAATCTGACCAAAATGGCAACGTCCAGCCAGCTTGCTCATCTCAGAGTGGTCCCATGTTAGAGATGGGAAAGCTGAGGCCCAGATCGGGGAAGACCACACAGCACACTGGGGCCGAGCGCAAGGACTCAGTTCTCCAGACTCCTAGCCCAGAGCCCATTCTCTGCCGGGGCTTTTCTGCCTCCTCGGTTGATCACAAAGCCACTGCAGGCATTTTTCCTCTGACTAGACCACAAGTAGAGAATTCTATGCTCTACCTTTTACAAATCAGTCTTCCTTAGACTTAGGGCTGACTTGAAAGTCTTATTCAGACTATTCAGAGAGTGACCCCATAGGGCTGAGCTTGCTGAGGAATGGGCTTGACTCCCAGGGGCTGAGGGCTGGTCCCACAGCTAGTGAAGAAGCCTCGCTGACTTCCTGGGGTGAGTGCAAAGATCAGGATGTCATTTCTGTGAGATGGGACCAGCAACGTCCTCACAGAGCCTGTCTCATGTGTGCACCTCCCAACTTGTGAAATAAAGCAGTATTTCTACTGCAACAAGGATACGGTCTTCAAATTTATACACGTCTTCAGGCTTGGCTGCATCAGCATGGCAGGGAGGAAGGTAGAGGGAGTCATCCTGCAGGCCATCATGGATGGCGTCATTGACCAGAGCTTTTCAATAAAGAAATGGTGTCAGTATCATCGCGTTTGGGTTCAGGTTCCCAATACTCTATAACTTGTGCACTCAAGATTAATTGGTCCAAAAACTCCTAATCACAATGCTTCTGCCAATGCGACCTGACCAGGCTGATGGGTCTAGGCCGATATGCACTCATAACACACACCTAGCCAGGCGCTGGAGAAGGTGCACACAGCACAGCTCCTCTCAAGCAGCCTGCACGGCAGCTGGCAGGCACAGGTAGGCTAATAAATATTTACCATACAAGAGAAGCTAAAATTGAGGGAGAGGGCCATTCATGGCTTAATGTCCAGAAAACATCTCCACAAATTGTGAGTAAAAACAAAAAGTCAGAACATAAAACTGTGAACAACCCTACAAGAAAAACCACATAAATAAGCAGGGGTGCCTGGATGGTTTACTCGGTTAAGCATCTGACTTCTGCTCAAGTCATGATCTCGGAGTCCTGGGACCAAGCCAGTTCCCTGCTCAGCAGGAAGCCTGCTTCTCCTTCTCCCACTCCCCCTGCTTGTGTTCCCTCTCGCGGTGTCTCTCTCTGTCAAATAAGTAAATAAAATCTTTTTTAAAAAATTGTATATAAAGAAAAGAATTAATTAAACATACAGACATAGGGGTGCCTGGGTGGCTCAGTTGGTTAAGCGACTGCCTTCCGCCCAGGTCACGATCCTGGAGATCCAGGATCGAGCCCCACGTCAGGCTCCCTGCTCGGCGGGAAGCCTGCTTCTCCCTCTCTCACTCCCCCTGCTTGTGTTCCCTCTCTCGCTGTGTTTCTTGCTGTCAAATGGATAAAATCTTTAAAAAAAAAAACAAAAAGAAACCATACAGACATGGACAGGGGAATACAGGAACATTCTAATAGCCCGATGCAAGGCTCGATACCAGGACCCTGAAACCATGACTTGAGCTAATGGCAGATGCCCAACGACTGAGCCACCCAGGCGCCCCTGTTTTTTTTTTTTTTAAGTTTTACTTTACTTATTTGGGAGACAGAGAGAGCACAGGTGGGGGAAAGGACAGAGGGAGAGGGAGAAGCTGACACCAATTGAGCGGGGAGCCTGTGTGGGGCTTAATCCCAGGACCCTGAGATCATAACCTGAGCCTAAATCATCAGTGTGATGCTCAACCAACTGAGCACCCTAGGCACTCCTTTTTCTTTTATTTTTAAATGTCCTTTGACAGCTGAGAGTAAATTGAACAAAATACTTCAAAAGTTTACTTATACTTTCAAAAATAAATGGAGACACATATTTCTATGTTCCTGGATAAGAAAACATAATATTGTAAAGAAGATGTTGATTCTTTCCATTTTTTATTCTCAATGGGATTTTGAGGGAATTTGACAAAGTAATTCTTTTTTTTAAGATTTTATTTCTTTACTTGACAGAAACACAGCTAGAGGGAACACAAGCAGGGAGAGTTAGAGAGGGAGAAGCAGGCTTTCCACCGAGTAGGGAGCCCGATGTGGGGCTCGATCCCGGAACCCTGGGATCATGACCTGAGCTAAAGGCAGATGCTTAAGACTGAGCCACTCAGGCGCCCCTGACAAAGTAATTCTTAAGATCACCCGGGAAAAACAGGCATGCTACTCTAACCAATGTTCGTGAAAAATAAGGAGGGAAGGAGGAATCTGCCCCATCGAAAAAAAGGCTGGAAGATGAGGCTACTGAAATCCAGAGCCTGGTGCTGCCCTCGGAACAGAAAGGACAACTGAGCAGAACGCAGACGGAATGTGCTAAAGTGAGAAGGATGACTTCTTAAATCATCTTTCACCAAAAAAAGGATGGAGCTGGGGACAATTGGCTAATCCTTTGGAAAATATAAAATTAGGCCTGTACCATATGCCAAAAAATAAATCTTCATTAAGATTGAAATGTAAAAAGTAAAACTGTGAAAATACTGAAAGAAAACAGGAAAATATTTATATATTCATAGGCTTTGAAAAGATTGTCTAAAAATTACTAAAATCCCATTTCATGTTATTTACTTATTTATTTTTAAGTAGGCTCTACGCCCAGCATGGACCCTAACATGGAGCTTGAACTCACGACCCTGAGAACAAGACCCAAACTGAGATCAAGAGTTGCTTAACCAACTGAGCCACCCAGGTGCCCCTATAAATCCCGTTTTAACAGAAAACTACTCTTCTGTAATCTTCCTCTTATGTTCTTATAATGCATTTGAGCAATAAACACATTTCTAAATAATAAAATTAAATGCTCAAACTGCTCATGAGTTTAGGAACAGAAAAAGGTCCACTGATCCAAAGTGAAGCACTGTCTCTAGAGGCTCAGTTCATCATCCTCATATCAGTTTTCTTGCCCCAAACTTCCCTGTGACCACCCCCCCGCCCCGAGACCAAGGCCTTCTCCCTCTGCACCCCACCAGCTGGAACCCTGGAGCCCAGGACACAGCACACACACACCCATCCCCGTGCTGCTCTCCTCTACCTGACTGTGAGCTCCCTGAAGGCAGACATGTCTTACTATTTCCAGAGTCTGTTCCCCAAGGAGCACTCAGTGAGAGGCAGGAAGGAATCCAGCCCTGATGCCCCTTATTTCCATCTGTGGGGCAGGTAAAAGATCTCAAGAGAAGAAGAAGCAGTGTCTATCAGCAGACTCTTATTCCAAGTCCCCGCTGCTTACCGGTCACACCCTTTGCATCAATAATAGTCTCTGCGGCCTTAGCTACTGCACAGTTCAGAGATTCGCTGGCAACTTTGTTCATTCTTCTGGAGTTCAAAGCCCGCTTCTGTTTGGTGGTTCCAAAGGCTTCAATGCAAGAATCCATCTGTGCAGAGAAAAATCTGGTTTGTCTAGGGACAGGCTGGGCACTACTACTCCTAGCTGTGTGACTGTGGGGAAACTCTCAACCTTTCTGAACCAGATTACGCCACCTGTAAACTGGGCTGAATCCTACCTCTCCGTCTCACAGGCTTGTTGTATTAACGGATCCGAAACTGTTGTGCGCTGTTTACAAACAAAAGGTATCCATTTACACAGCACGAAGCCTGGACTAGAATGAGGATTGGTAAATTCGGTGCACAGCCTACCATTTTCCAGCCCTACGCCCACAGCATAACTTGCTAATCACTCACTCTCTCCCACTGAGCCTGAAAACAGCCTCATGTCCTTCTCAACACAGTGCTCCAGGCAGTCCTGAAGCCTCAATTGACTTGCCATCTGGGGTGAGATGAGCTTTGTAGGAACCGCCCACACTGAAAATCCCAAAGTTTACTTTGTTTTAATGTGAGAGCTTCCAGGCTACAACAGTATTTTCTGAAACTTGCATTAAATCCAAAACCAAGCATTATGCTACCCCTAAGTCAGCCCAGCGACCCAGTTCCAAATACCAGCACAGAGCTGTGTCTGGCTGCCCCAAACGGGAGGCCAGCGCTCTGCGAGGCGGAGAAGTCTCTGCAGGTCGACTGCCCGGGGAGCCACAGACTGCACGAGCTGGGTGCAGCCCTGTGTTCAGCCAGCTCATTTTACTGACAGAGAAATGCAAGGCCTAGAAGGAACATGCTTCAGGTCTCATGTCTCAGTTCTGGCACACTTACCTTTTCTCTAAAACTTTTGTTCTGATTCTCTTGTGTCGATTCACTCTCAATTGATTCATCTGTCAAAACATAAAACAAGCAAAAACAGAGAGGGGAGAAGAAAAGCAAGCTTTAAGACTCACAGAAGCCAAGATGGGATTAGAAAGCAAGTCATCGCCTCTTTCCAGCAAATAGTTTTACCTTCCTTATAAAAGACCTAAAAGCAGGCATAAATATGAGGTATGTGTTACTTAACAAGAAGCTCTCTAATCTCCCATAAAGTGTTCATAGGGCGGCAAGACACTCTAGTGGACAGGAGCGTAAGCTCTAGAATGACCTTCTCTGCTCCCAACTCATATACATATACACGAGATGAGATATATATAATTATAACTTGATGTGATTAAGATATACATCATATTAATATTATTAATATATAAACTGTTAATAATTATGTATTAACATATAACTGTATTACAACGTAAGTTACATTACATTGTATTACAACACACACATATATCAGCAGTATGTCCCCATCAAAGTCTGTGCCAGTTTCATCATCGATAAAAGCACTGGAGGGTTGTTACCTGAAGTAAATGATGTCATGCACTGAAAGTGATTAGAACAGCACCCAGCACATAGTAAGGAATTAATAAATGTTGCATGCGTGTATACACACACACACACACACACACACACACACACACAGACACACATATATGTATATATATATGCTGACTAGAATAAACCATCACTTAAAATTTTTTATATGTAGAAACAAAAAATTGTTTAATCAACAGATTAATGAATAATCTCCTTTGCCTCCTTAGACGTCAAAAAAGCATCTGGAGGATACTTTAAATGTAGCTGTATTTGTAAAGCAAGGAATTCTTAACCTATAGACTCTGGACCCCTAGGAAAGTCACAGATGGGTTTCAGGACTCAAGAGCCCTTTACAATCATATGCAAAATCTCATAAATATTCTTATATATTATGTATTCTCTGAGATGTAGGTCCAGGTCCTTCAGGTCCTTAAAAGGCACCACTGCTCTGAGGGAATAAAGCTGGCATTACTGCCTCGGAAGGTATTAGGGCAGATCTACCTTAACAATCCTTCCTCTTCAATACCCTCCCCCATTGTGTTTCTCAGTAGTTAAGACTTAGGGAACAGGAGCCCCTTGGGTCTGACCCTCTGACCTATCATTCTGGAAGATCTCACTCTAGCCCTGAGCATTCTAAGATGCCAAAGCAGAGAAGCAGTACAAGCTCTCCCACTGAATTAGGAAAAAAAGATCTCCTCCTAAACAGAAAGTGTAGGGACTTCTCATCAACATGAAAATTACTGTCCAACCTATAAGTAACTTCCATCACCTGCTAGAACCCTAAAACCTCTACTCCAACTAGAACAGCGAAGGGTTAAGAAAGGCCTTTGAGGGGTGCCTGGGTGGCTCAGTTGGTTAAGTAACTGCCTTTGGCTCAGGTCATGATCCTGGAGACCCAGGATCGAGCCCCACATCGGGCTCCCTGCTCGTCAGGAAGCCTGCTTCTTCCTCTCTCACTCCCCCTGCTTGTGTTCCCTCTCTCGCTGTGTTTCTCTCTGTCAAATAAATAAATAAAATCTTAAAAAAAAAAAAAAAAGAAAGGCCTTTGAATGAAAAAAAATATCAGACATGCCCTCCAATATTCTGCTCTGATCACTGCTCAAGTGGTTTTAACTAAAAATATTTTTTTAATTCATTAAAATATTCATTGAACAGCTAGGGAGATACAAAAGTGACTAAAATATCATAGAAGAGATAAGGCAAATGTACACATCATAGAAAGTCAATTGTAAAGGGTTACTGAATCACAGCAGTCAAAAAAAAGTGCTTTAGGAGATCAAGAATGAGACTGCTTCCAGAAGACTATTTTCTTTTCTTTTTTTTTAAGATTTTATTTATTTATTTGAGAGAGAGAGAGATCACAGGCGGGCAGAGAGGCAGAGAGAGAGAGAGGGGGAAGCAGGCTCGATGTGGGGCTCGATCCTAGGACTCTGAGATCATGACCTGAACTGAAAGCAGAGGCTTAACCCTCTGAGGCACTCAGGCGCCCCCAGAAGACTTTTCTGATACCAAATCTGTAAACGTTGTAAGGACAGGATCTGTTTTGCTCCAACCCGTAACCTGTGCCTGGGGCATAGTAAGTCATCAGTAAATATTTGCGGGAAGGCGCTCTTTTAAAAATAACTACACAATGTGTTTTACAAAGCAAAAACTAACTCACCCAACAAACCTAAAACATGCAGTGTTTTGTGAGCCTTCATGACTGGGCCCTACCTGAAAACAGTGGCTGCATGTTGAACAACTCAGCATCATACACCTCCATCTGGCCAGAGGTCTTGTTCAGAATTCCCACAAAGTGCCTGAATAAAGTAGGAATAATACCAATGACAATCAATTATTCAAAACATATTGTTTATACGACTTCCTTTTTCCTGCTTCGAAGTTCTCACGGGTCCTTCTGCCCCAATACACTCGAGGAAAAAACCACTTGCTGCTGAGTAACAGTAATCCCCTGTAGCAGTAATTCTTAGCATGAGGGAAAGGAGGGAAACAGGGAGGGAGCTCACAAGGTGGTTCTGGAAGGGGGGGAGCTTCCAGGTGAGTCTGGTAGCCAATTACATTTGGGCTCACTGCCATAGTGGAAACCCTTTGGGGAAAGAAAAATCTAGAATGACATTAGCATTTATTGCACACATAAATTGTACATAGGCAAACACAAGTAAAACTTTGGGAATTATGGGAAAAGACCAGTCTGAACTAGAGAACTAGAGAATCCTCATAAAGGCATGGCGAGGTGTTGAAGAGTTTTAAGCATACACAGATTAATGTGACGTCCATTAGGGTGGTTCCGTGGCATTGAAAGGGCCTTTTTTGTGGTTCACTGCTGGATACTATCAGAGGGACACTGTCTGCATTACAGCAGCACCTGACAGTCCCAGCCTGTTTGGGTGGACAATCTTAACACCGAGGGGGGAGCCTGGGGCTTAGTGAAGGGCAGAGCTGCCCAAAGCCGGATGATCAGTGGCAGAGCTGTATGGAAACCCTGGGGCCTTTGACACTACCAGATCCTTTTCTTGTCAGTTCCAGTAGAAGCTTCTGGCAAGCTTTGGCCTATCGATTACACACTCCAAGTAAGTGGAAAAGGCCACCTTCTGGGAACAAGACAGTTATAAAGAATATTGCAAAGTAATGAAGGTAATCAAAGGGTACTTTTAGTCACAAAATAAATAAGCCCTGGAGATGTAATGTACAGCAGGGTGACTGTAGTCAACAATATTGTATATGTGGAAGTTGCTAAGAGAATAAATCTTAAAAGTTCTCATCATAAAAAAAAATTATAACTCTGTGTGGTAATAGATGACTGCTTATTGTAGTGACCACTTTGCAACATACACAAATATCTAATGGTTATGTTGTACCCCTGAAACCAATGTCATGTTATATCTCAACTAAAATTTTTATTATTTAAAATTTTTCGAAGTAATCTCTACTCCCAATGTGGGACTCAAACTCATAGCCCCGAGATCAAGAGTCACATGCTTCACTGACTGAGCTAGCCAGGGGCCCCTAAAAAAATTATCTTAGAGAAAATTGGAAATAAATGAGGTTTTAGGAAATCCAACAAATGTAACTCATTTTTTTCTTCACAGGCACGTCCTCATGCTGGTATGAGGGCCCCTGGATCTGGGAACACAGGGACATGGTAAACCTCTCCAGATTCTCCCCATTTCCCCTAAAATAAAGACTGAAATTAGCAATGCCAGACCCACCATCACTCTCCTCCCCTTCTCACATCCCTTCCCCTACCCCTACCTGCACAGATTGTTGCACTTGAGAGCTCCAGTCCCAAAATTGTTTCCTACATAGGAAAGTCTGTCTGTTTCAGCTGCCTAAAATGTAAAGGGAAAAAGCACGACTAGAACCAATGCTGAAACGTATTAAGCATCTTATACCCCCTTCCCACATATGCAAAGGCTTTAGAATCCAAACCAAAGTGGATTAGAACTAGAGAGCCTCTGGGATATGATCCAGCCCCACTACCCAAGTGAATCTGGGGTGTCCCTGGGAGAAAGGCAAGAGGACTTTCAAAAGGGAAGCCCCAGATAGTGCTGGCTTCTAGCTGGTCTGAAAAGTTCTTGGGGGAACTGCACCACAGACCTTGGAAGAGAGATCCTAGGCTCCCAGCACGTAGAGGCATGCAATAAAATGGTTCTGTCAGCAACCTCCTGGGCCCAAAGTCCAAGCCCTTCCTGAACTTCTTCACCCATCTCTCCCATGACTGCTCCCATCTACTCTGGGAGGACTATACCAACAGCCGATTCACTCCTCAATCACAGCCAAACTTTCCTGCTTCCCTGTGTTTGTCCTTGCTATTCTCCTCACTTGGAATAGAAAACCTCAGCTGTCAAACCATCCTCCATCCCTCAGAGCTCAGCTCTGCAGTGCCCTCCTCCAGAAAGGCCTTCTGGCAAGAGGAGACTTCTCTGACTGAGCTCACTGCCCCTCCCCTCAGGAACAGGTTTTGAGTTACTGAACTCAAAACCAGTTCTTACCTCTCCAAAGCATGGGGTTTTCAACCCAGCAAATCCCCCCCGGGGGAAATCTGGGAATGTCTCACATTCTGGGTGTCACAAAGAAGAGGTACTACCAGTGTCTAGGGGTTAGAGACCAGGGAAGCTGCTGAACATTCTGTGATGCACCGCTCTGGCCCACAACAAAGAATTATGTGGGTCAGAAGGTCAATAGTGCCAAAGCTGAGACACCCGGCTCTAGAGTAGGCGCTCCCTCTGAGTGGGGCCAGGGCCAATTTAGCGGTTTCCCTTGAACCTTCCAGCACCCAGACACAGCGGGGGCTCAATAAAAGCTTGCTGAATGAACACATCAAGGAAAGGCCATCACTTCACCAAAAGTACATAAATGAATGAAGCCTGTGCCTATACCCCAACCTGCTGGGACTCGCAGGAGTTCTTCCAAGGCTCATATGCTATCCCTCCTTTTCTCTTCTCCCTCCCTCCTGCATCCACCCACACCCAGAGGAGGCAACTGGCCTCTGCAGCACTTACCAGGATCCGCTGACTCTTCTTCCTGGGGTTTGTGGAGTCACTGCTCTTGTACAAAGTAAAACGCATGTTGCCTGGATTCTGCAACTTCCCATTGGAGAACTGGACTGTAAGATTGTAGCCCAAGAATGAGATGAGAGTAGGACCCACAGTATATGGTGGGGAGGAACTGGACTGTTCATTGGGAGGGAGTGACTGAAGGAATGGGAATGGTAAGGAAGCCCAGGTCCTGACCTAAATGGGGACTGAAGGAGGTCCTGGTTCAGTTAGGAAGAGGAAATAGGAAGGTGAGAGCATGCTGGGGAAGGGCTGCGACAGAAGGAAACAACTAGGGGAATGGAGCTGAGGCCTAGTCCAGACCTAGAGACACAGGGAAATCTCTGCCCGGTGGAGAGAAGGAAGCCAGGCAGGTGGGACTGAGTGAGGGGAAGACTCCTACAGCCCTGGGGAGGAGGGTGCCTGGGATGTCCTCATCCAGCTGGGAGGTGGTGACAGAAAGCTGGTGTGATGACAAAGGAGCCCTGGCCAAGTCCTAAGTAGTGAAGAAGACTGGAGGGGGTCTTGGCCCAGCTGGGAATGGGGCCCGACAAGGGAAGGAGGCCTGAGGAGGTACCCAAACAGAAGGGGAGGGAGCTCTGGGGCACTCTGCTCAGCTCCGCAGTCTTTACCCAGTACTGCTCTCTGGTTCTCGTCGGGCTGTCCACAGTACAGCCACCGGGCACTCGGCAACACCTCCGCCGCCATCTCACCAGTCCGGAAGCCAAGGCTAAAAATTTAGACAGACCCGGGCCCGGCCGCGCGAGCATCCACACGCGGCCGCAGAGCGGCGGGGCGGAAGAGGCGTGGCCTCACCAGCACCGCCCCGCGCGTGCGGAGACGGCGTGGCTCCGCCCCACCCGACCTAGCCCCCAAGTCCCTTTCCGGGAGCCGAGCCGTCTCCGCCCACTCTTCGCCCCGCCCCCCCACCCGGAGAGGCGGGGCTTCTGTCCACCCGGGTACCCAGTCTTCGCCGCCGGGGTCCTCTTCAAGGCGCGCAGTTCGCCTGTGCGTAAAGGGTTGTGTGGGACCAGCTCAGCTACCACAGCAGAAAGGCCAATGCAGGACCTTTGAACGTGGACTCAAAGGAGGGTATTTTTGAAGGGCAAGAACTCCAATCGTCTTATCTCTGTTATCCACATTGCCTTCTTTCAAGACTCAACAAATGATGTCAGCAATTGTCCCGATAAAATTTTTGCAGCAGAAAGAACCTGTTCCAAAACACAGGATGCGTTTTTCTTCAGTTTTCTTCAACCCAGAACGATTCCTCACTCTGAATATAAATTTTAAAATTTAAAGATTATAGGTCAGTTATTTTGTGGAATGCCCCTCAGTCTGCATTTGTCTGTTTCCAAGTGATTAGTTTCAGGTTATGCGTCTTTGGCAGGACTATTACAGATATGATGCTCATTGTATCCTATGAGGTGGCCCACAATTTCGATTTGTCCCATTACTGGTTATAGTAACTCTGACCAGTTAACACCATTTAGTTTTCTCAGCTGTGAAGTTACTCTTTTCCCTTTGTACCTGCCTCTTATTTTGTGGGCATGTACTTAGAAACGAGGTAAAATATCCTGTTCATCACACTATCAATTTATTCATTGATTTATTTTTATCAGTCTAGATTTTTTGATTCCCACTTTATTCAACAGATTAGAATCTGCTACTTATCATTTATTTTCAAGTTCAACTTTTATCAGATTGAGCCAGTGGGAACCCCCATTAAGTTGGTTTCTGGGTACTTTTAACACATCCACATCATTTTTTTGAACATGTCCTTACTTTCTGGCACAAGATATCTTGGCTGGTCTTGGAGTTTCTCTGCCCTGCCCCAACCCTCAAATCACCCATTTCTCCAAGGACAAATGGTTTCTTCTGGTAGGGGATGGTATTTAAAGAAAACAAGAACTGTGTAGTAGGGACTATTTTGGGGATGTCATGGTTCCCAGGCCTGAATGAACTGAATTAGGGAATACATGTAAGTAAACACACTTTTACAACTAACAGTGATTTATTTCTAAATTTAGGATTTCTAAACCCATATATTTCTAAAATTTAGGATTTCTAAATCCATATTGAAAACCATGAGCTCATACTGACCTCTAATTCCAATTGAGCCACCATAGGGTTTATTCTTATTTTCCTTCCTCCCGTATTTATAACTTCCTTTGCTGACAGTGAGAAACCTGGGTTCCACTAGCCTTAACATACTTATTTATTTGATGATATACTAATATACTTATTTGCTCAGTCCTCCTGTAAGTAACACATCTCTCCCATTACTACCACTGCCCCCATCACCTGATATGGAAACCTGGTAGTCCATTTGGGCCCTAAAACCTTAAACCAAGCCCAAGCCTCTATGTGGATGCTGTATTAGAGTTCTCCAGAGGAGCAGAACCAATAGGAGATCCTTATCTATATCTATATCTATATCTATATCTATATCTATATATATTTAGAGAGAGAGAGAGAGAGAGAGAGAGAGAGGTTTGTTGAGTAATTGGCTCACATGATTATGAAGGCTGAGAAGTACCACAATTTGCCATGTGTACACTGGCAGGAAATCTGGTGGTATAAGTCCAAAGGCTGAGAACTAGGGAAGCCAATGGTGGAACTTCAAGTCCAATGACCAGAGAAGATGAGATGTCCCAACTCACAGATGGGACAAGAACAAAAATTAGAAAACTCCTTCTTCCTTCACCTTTTGCTCTGTTCAGGACCTCAACGGATTGGATGATGCTCAGCCACATTGGTGAGGGCATTCTACTGAATCCACAAACTAAATTAAATGTGGATTAAAATACTAATCTCATCCAGAAATGCACACACAGAGAGAGAAATAATGTTTAATCTGGCACCTAGAAGTCAGTCAAGTTGATGCATGAAATTAACCATCACAGGTGCCCTCCTTACTCTGCTCAGACTCTGACAACACTCACCAGGGTGTCCCCCTGCCCAGATGCTCTTCTCACCTTTCTTGGGCTCAGACAGTTTGTACCAGGTCACACTTTCCACATGGAAAATCTGCTCATCTTGCTTGGGCTCTATGACCCCTCTCTAGACCACTGCAGACTCCTCTATTCCTGTGAGTGGAAAGCTACTTTCCTTGAACCTACTGAATGGCTTTGGATTGAGCTGTTCAGGAAAGGAAAAGGAAAAAGGAGGAGAGGAAAAGGAGCTAGGTTGCCTAATTATATACCTGTCTCCCCTATTGGAGACAGACTTACTTGAAGTTAACAATAAACAAGTTGGGAATTAAGCAATAAACAGATTTATGTTTTTTTTATTTTTAAGATTTATTTATTTACTTGATAAAGCACACAAGTGAGAGGGGCAGGGAGAGAGAGAGAGATAATCACAAGTAAACTCTGTGCTAAGCACAGAGCCAGGACATGGGGCTCAATCCCATGACCCTGAGATCATGACACTGAGATCAAGACCTGAGCCAAAACCAAGAATTAGATACCCAACCGACTGTGCCACACAGGAACCCTGATTTATGTTTTATTTTTTTTACTGCTGCATCTCTAGCTCCTGGAGCAGTGCCTGGCACACAAGTAGAGCCTCAACAAATGTTGGATGAATGAGTGACAGAGCAAGGAATGAATCTGAATCATCACTAATCCTAGGAACCTCGGAACTGGAGCTCAAAGCTGCTTAATAATGGTGCTTAAAATTACCTGGCACTGGGTTTACACAGGGTAGAATCTCTGTAAATGTTGATTGGTAGAATGAAAACATTAACAGTCAAAGTTAAAGGGTGACATACAAGGAGTCCATTGTAGTTGAGAGGTGTCCTGACCCCTCCTGATATAGGAACACACATATATATAGTCTTGCTACTCAAAGTGTGGCTCTTTGGCCAGCAGCATCAGTGTTATCCGGGAACTCATTAGCAGTGCAGAATCTCCAGTCCTATCAGATCTCCTGAATCAGAATCTGCACTTAATAAGACCCCTGGGTGATAAGTGTGCACTGTTGTAATAGTTTCCCCCTTTAAGGCACATCTTAACCAGTCAGACAAAGTCTGTGAAAGTCCTCAGAATTGGCTGCTTTATGGCTGGGTGGAAGAATGAAGAAAGCACCCACATATTGAGAGCAAAGACTCCTAAAATTACAGTTAAGAACTCAAAGTGACAGCACTTCTATTTGGGGAAGAAAAGTGTTAATGGCAGGGTGACTGGGAAGGGGGCTGTAGTATGTCCCTATGTTGTTTGATTATTTAACAATGATTCAAAACATGTGCACACCATATATGTGCAAATGCATGTGTATATAACTGAGATGAGGCAGGATGGAGGGACCATCTGGCAGTGACCAAAGTGCAAAAAACTACAAAGGCCCCTCTTAAATCAGGGGTAATCACAGGTAAGCTTTACCATAAAATGTTTGTTTATAAGCTCAGTTTGGAAATTCAGAGACTTCTGGAGTTCTCTCTTAGCCTCATTTTTTCAGGAGAGGGAACCGATGTGTAGAGAAAGAAGTAAAGAATAAGGTGCCCGGTTGGGGTGCCGAGCTGGGAGGGTCTGGGTGCGGTGGTACCAGAAAGCAGTCCTCTTTTCCTTGGGTGATATCGCCACCTGCTGGTCATTCAGGATATGGCTATGGAGGACCTGAATCAAGTGCTTGCGGCAACCCAGCGTGTATGGTTCAGGTGCTGAACTTGTTAAGCATAAAACTGTCTTGCTTTTTTTTGGAGGTCTTCCTTTGGATGGAGTCCTAGAATTTGAATTAATATATACAAGAGCATGAGCGTTAACAAAATCTTTAATACACACTGTCAACTTTTGCTCCAAACGTTTTTCAGGTCTTAAAATCTTCATCGGTCCTCAATACTATCCAAGGCACTTTGGGAGATAATAATGAAAATACACCATTCCTGCCCTTAGGACTTAACTACCTAGGAGGAACACAAAAATGGAAAGAAAAGTATACTTAAGGGTGGGTACTGTTAAAAGGGTTTGAAAAAAAAAGTCTTTGGAACTTCTCTTTTTAGTTCTGTCAGTTTTATTACCTTTGTTATGAAGCTTTTTACTAGCATCATACTCATTCTTGTTACCTCTTCTTGATGAATTAACACCCCCTTTTAAAAAGATTTTATTTATTTGACACAGAGAGAGCGAGAGAGAGAACAAGCAGGGGGAACAGCAGAGGCAGAGAGGCAGAGGGAGAAGCAGAGTCTCCACTAAGCAGGGAGCCCCTTGTGGGACTCTATCCCAGGACCCTGAGATTATGACCTGAGCCAAAAACAGATTTTAACCGACTGAGCCACCCAGGTGCCCCAATCATAATAATTTGTAAAGGATTTTATTTCTTTATCTGAGAGCGAGCAAGTGAGCGTGAGCTGGGGGAAGGGCAGAGAGAGGGGGAGAGGGAGAAACAGACTCCCCACTGAGTGTGGTGACCTATGTGGGGCTCCAACACAGGACCCCGAGATCATGACCTGAGCTGAAGTCAGACACTTAACAGACTGAGCCACCCAGGTGCCACCACTGTAATCATTTATAAGTGCACAGTTCAGTGGTATTAGACCACTGTGCAACCATGACCACCATCCAGCTCCATAGCTCTTTTCATCTTGTAAAACTGAAACTCTATACCCATTAAATAGTAATTCTCCAGTTGCCCTCCTCCCCAACCCTGGCGGACACCATTCTATTTTTCATCTCTATTATTTTCTAATTACCCCATATAAGTGGAATCAATCATATAGTATTTGTCTTCTTGTAACTGGCTTATTTTGCTTATTAGCATAACGCTCTCCAGGTTCATCCATATCTTAGCATGAATCAGAATTTCCTTCCTTTTTAAGGCCAAATAATATTCTATTGCATGTATATACCATGTTCTGCTTATCTATTCATCCACTGGGTTGCTCTCATGATTTAGCTATATGAATAATAATGCTATGAATATGGGTGTACAAATACCTCTATAAGATGCTGTTTTCAATTCTTTGGGGTATATATCCAGAAGCAGAATTGCTGGATCATATGGCAATTCTATTTTTAATTTTCCAAGAACTGCCATACTGTTTTCCATATTGGCTGCTTCCTACCAATAGGTTTCCAGTTTCTTCACATCTTCGTTATTTTTTATTTTTTGGACAGTAGCCATCCTAATGGGCATTAGGTGGTATCTCGTAGCTTTGTTTGACTTTCTCTAACAAGTAGAGATGTTGAGCATCTTTTCTTTTTTTTTTAAAGATTTTATTTATTTATTTGACAGAGAGATATCACAGTAGGCAAAGAGGCAGGCTGAGAGAAAGGAGGAAGCAGGCTACCCGCTGAGCAGAGAGCCAGACACTGGCCTTGATCCCAGGACCCTGAGATCATGACCTGAGCCGAAGGCAGAGGCTTTAACCCACTGAGCCACCCAGGTGCCCATTGAGCATCTTTTCATGTGTTTACTGGCCATGTGTATATCTTCTTTGGAGAAATGTCTATTGAAGTCTTTTGCCCACTTCCAAATTCTGCTTTTGTTTTATTTTGTTTTGGGGTTGTTGAGCTTTACTTCTCTGTATTCTGGACATTAGTCCTTTATCAGACACATGATTTGCAAATATTTTCTCCCATTCTGTGGGATGCCTGTATACTCTGTTAATACTGTGTTCGATGCACCACATTTTAAAATTTTTCATAAAGTCCAATTTGTCTATTTTTTTGTTTAGTTGTCTGGGCCCTTGGTCAAAAATCCAATGTCATGAAGCTTTTGTCCTATTCCTATGTTTTCTACCAGTGGCTTTATAGTTTAGGTCTTACATTAAGGTCTCAGATCAATTTTGAGTTAATTTTTTTTAAAGATTTTATTTATTTACTTGACACAGAAAGAGATATAGCGAGAGAGGGGACACTAGCAGGGGGAGTGGGAGAGGGAGAAGCAGGCTTCCCGCTGAGCAGGGAGCCTGATGCGGGGCTCGATCCTGGGACCCTGGGATCATGACCTGAGCCCAAGACAGACACTTAACGACCGAGACACCCAGGTGCCCCTTTTCTTAGTTCATTTAGCTGAAAGTTTGTCAATTTTGTTGATTCTTTTAAAGAACCACATTTTGGTTTCATTGATTTTCTCTATTGTTTTTCTATTCTCTATTTCATTTACCTGTATTAGTTTTTTCCTTCTGTAGTTCTGAGTTTATTCTTTTTTTTTTACTAGTTCTTAAGTTGTAAAGCTTATTAATTTGAAATCTCCCTTGGTTTTTTATTTTTTAGAGAGAGGAGGGGGTAGAGGGAGGGGGTAAAGAGGCAGAGGGAGAGGGAGAGGGAGAAGCAGGGAGCCTGACAATCCCAGGACTTTGGGATCATGACTCTAGCAGAGAGCAGATGCTTAACCAACTGGGCCTCTCTCTCTCTCTCTTTCTTTTTTTTTTATAAAGATTTTATGTATTTATTTATGAGAAATAGAGTGCAAGAACAGGAGGAAGGGCAGACAGAGCAGGAGAGAGACAATCCCAAGCAGACTCTGTGCTTGATCCCACAACCCCAAGATCATGACCTGAGCTAAAATCAAGAGTCAGACACTTAACTGAGCCACCTAGGAACCCCATCTCTAAGTACTTTCTAATTTCCATTGGAATTTCTAATTTGATCCATTGGTTATTTAAGAATATGTTGTTTAATTTCCACAAATATTTTACATTTTCCAGTTTTATTTCTGTTACTGATTTCTAACATTATCCCTTTGTGGTCAGAGGAGATACTTCATATAAAATTTATCTTTTAAAATCTACTGAGACTTAGGGGGCACCTAGATGGCTTAGTAGGTTTAGTGTCTGTCTTTGGCTCAGGTCATGATCCCAGGGTTCTGGGATCAAGCCCTGGTCAGGCTCCCTGCTCAGTGGAGAGCCTGATGCTCCCTCTGTTTCTGACCCTTCCCCTGCTCCACCTCCCCCCATCCCATGCTCTCTGTCACTCTTGCCCTATCTCAGATAAATAAAATCTTTAATAATAAGAATAATAAAATCTACTGAGACTTAACTTGTAGCCTAACATATGTTCAATTCTGGAAAATGTCCCAGGTGCACTTGAGAAGAATGTGTGTGCTTTTGTTGGGCAGGTGTTCTGGACATGTCTATTAGATATAGTTGGTTGATTGTGTTAATTCTTCTATTTCCTTACTTCTGTCTGGTTGTCCTATCCATTATGGAGAATGGGATACTGTAATCTCCAACTCTTATTGTAGAACTGTTTCTCCCTCCAATTCTGTCAGTTTTTGCTTCAAATCCCCAAGAAGTCGCTCCAGCTGGAGGGAAAAGGCTTGCAAAAATGGGGGAGGGGGGTTATGGTGCAACAAGAGGTGCCTGTCTCTTTATCTGCACTTCTGTATCAAAAGCAGCAATCAGGGGCACCTGGGTGGCTCAGTTGGTTAAGCGACTGCCTTCGGCTCAGGTCATGATCCCGGAGACCCGGGATCGAGTCCCACATCGGGCTCTCTGCTCGGCAGGAAGGCTGCTTCTCCCTCTCTCACTCCCCCTGCTTGTGTTCTCTCTCTAGCTGTGTTTCTCTCTGTCAAATAAATAAATAAATAAATAAATAAATAAATAAATAATCTTTAAAAAAAAGAAAAAAGGCAGCAATTAGTGATCCCAAATATCTGGAGGACAGAGTCTTTTTTCGCCCATCTCAGCTCCCAACAGGCTGATGCAAGGGGCTCCAGGAACAAGTACACAGCTGCCTGCCAAGTGGCTGAGGGGTGAGGGATGGGGAGCTTCTACTGTGCTAAGAGCTAAAACTGACCAAAATTTACTGCAATTTATCATCCAAGCCTTCCCCTAGAGGTTGCCTTCAATAGACTCCGGAGTTCATCAGACAGATTCTGCAGCGCAATGACTGTCTGGGTGAGACAGATTCTTGGTGCTTCCTTCTCTGCCATTTCTCAGAATCCTCTCTTCAAGTTCTTTTTTTTTTTTTCCTAATACTATAAAGCATTATGAAATACATTTGTAGTTGTTAGGGCTATAGTTACCTTATACATTTTTTTCCAGAATTTTCATGGCTAATCTTGCAATATTGTCTTTCCTCTTGAGTCTTAGAATCAAGTGTCTACTTTCCTTTTTTTTTTTAAGATTTTATTTATTTATTTGACAGAGAGAGAGAGAGAGAGATCACAAATAGGCAGAGAGAAGAGAGAAGGAAGCAGGCTCCCCGTGGAGCAGAGAGCCCAATGCGGGCCTCTATCCCAGGACCCTGAGATCATGACCTGAGCCGAAGGCAGAGGCTTTAACCCACTGAGCCACCCAGGTGCCCAAGTGTCTACTTTCAAAAAGAATCTTAGGATACTTTCATTGAAAAAATTATATCTTAATTTAAGAAGAATATTGTCAATGATTAAAAAAATAGAATAGGGGCACTTGGGGGGCTCAGTCATTAGGCGTCTGATCCCAGAGTCTGATCCCGGAGTCCCAGGATCAAGCCCTGCACCAGACTCCCTGCTTGGCAGGAAGCCTGATTTTTCCCCTCTCTCACTCTCCCTGCTGTGTTCCCTCTCTAGCTGTTTCTCTCTGTCAAATAAACAATAATAAAAAAATCTTTAAAAAAATAAAAAACAAAAAAACCCAGAATAACCCAAAATTCCTGGTTTTCTTTCTTTCTTTCTTTCTTTTTTTTTAAGATTTTATTTATTTGACAGAGAGAAACACAGCCAGAGAGGGAACACAAGCAGGGGAAGTGAGAGAGGGAGAAGCAGGCCTCCCGCCGAGCAGGGAGCCCGATGTGGGACTTGATCCCGGGCCTCCAGAATCATGACCTGAGCCGAAGGCAGTTGCTTAACCAACTGAGCCACCCAGGCGCCCCTCCTGGTTTTCATAAATACTATTAAAATAATAAATATTATTATAAAAACTCAATTAAAAAAATAATGGTGGCTTTATAAAGCCTGTGTGACTCTTGATTTCAGCTCAGGTCTTGGTCTTAGGGTTATGAGTTCGAGCCCACCACAGACCCCACTTAAAGAATATTAAATCAGGGCGCATGGGTGGCTCAGTCAGTTGAGCATCAGCCTTCGGCTCAGGTCTTGATTCAGGGGTCCTGGGATAGAGTCTTGCTCCCTGCTTAGTAGGGAGCCTGCTTCTCCCTCTCTCTCTGCAGCTCTCCCTGCCTGTGCTCTCACATTCTGTATGTGTCTAAATAAATAAATAAATACTCTCTAAAAATTATAATACAAAAGTATATAAGGACTAAAAATTAAACTTTTAAACATTTCCTTATCACCTCCTCCTTAAGGTAACTACTGCGAAGAGTTTGATTGTAGGACTCCTGGGTGGCTCAGTGGGTTAAAGCCTCCGCCTTCCACTCAGGTCTAGATCTCACTGCTCAGTAGGGAGCCTGCTTCCTTCTCTCTCTGCCTGCCTCTCTGCCTACTTGTGATAACTCTGTCAAATAAATAAATAAAATCTTTAAAAAAAAAGAGTTTGATTGTATCCTTTGATACTTAGCCATATCTTTACAAACTTTTATGTGTACTTCCACATGCAGTTTTTTATTAAATTTGTTTTATATGTATTTGGGATCATTACAGATGGGGCAATAATAGGTACATAGCAATTTTTGTAATCCTCTGTAGATGCACATTCAGATTGTTTCCTTTTTTCTTCTAACAGCTGTGATCAAAAGCCTCTTGTATATGTTTCTACATTTGTGTATTTCAGAATACATTTCTATAAGTAATTGCAAGCTTAAAGGGAATGAACGCATATTTTAAATTTTGAGAGATATTACCAAGTTATCTTCAAGGACAGCATCAATGATACCCCCACCAACATAGCAGGGGCCTTTTCATATCTTCCTAAGTTATCCGAGATACCTAGCTCACAGCATTTTTGTAAGGATCAGATACATGAAAGGACCTCTCACATGGCCTAGGTTATTGGCAGATTTCCATATACATAATTTTACTGCCCAATCTGCAGTCACGTCAGGCAATTTTAATGAACAGAATTTACCATCAGACTTCATTGAGGCCTTAAAGAAATAGATCCAAAGGGCAACTTTTCCAACCTGTAATGTCTGAATGGATGGATCAGCTATAATGATATTGAGGCATTAAGTCCTGAAGAAATGGGGTATTCCATTTTTAAAACTCTCCCTCTACCCCCGCCCCATCCCGAAAAGAACCCAGCGGCGATCGTAGGCCTGCCTTTGTCTCCAGAGCCACGCACAGCTCCCGGACAGCTCTGGCCGGAAGGCCCCTCACAGGTTCGCTTCTCTCCTCCTCGCCAAGGAGGGCTTCCTCCCCGCCCGGGCCCCGGAGCCCCCGGGACGCTGCTCGGGCACTGCATCCGAGCTTGCACCGGGGAGCTCGGGAGGCGCCCCGGAGCCTGCTCTTTTCTGACAGCGTTCTAAGCCCGCGAGCCGACACGTCGGTTCTGGAGCCCGCAGGCGTATGCGACCTGTAGCACCGACTGCGGGGCGAAGGGCAGGTCGGGGCCGGGACCCCGCCGGACTCCTCCGGCACCCGCGCTGGGAGACACCGCCGCCGGGACTGGACGTGGGGCGGCTTCGCTCCCAAGTGCTGTCAGACAGACGGTATTTTTGGTTCAGCGGTTTTAGTCTGGATTTTGGCCTAATTCAACTACACAGGGTCTCGGGATTTTATTTTTACCTAAGTCTACGAGATGGGAGGAATTCGTCCTACGGCCAGCTGCAGGTGTGAGTTCCGCAAAAAGTACCGGCTTCTGAGAGCTAGGCAGCGGTCACCGAAAATCCGGACGCCGCGAGGGTGGAGAAACCCTTCAGGTCCAGCCAATAGAGGGACACACTCCCGGGCGGATTGCGCTCGCAGCTCGCGCAGACGGCAAGGAGCCGCGACTGCGATTGGCACAATGAGGCGGAAAACCCGCTTGCCTCAACCATAACGGGCTCTTGATTGGCTGCAGCCCAAAGTCTCTTTTCTACAGTCCAAACCCAGAGTCGCTTAGTGATAAATCCCGCCTTAAAAGGCGTTTGATAACAGTTTTACGTGTTGTAAGACAAATAATGATTGGTCACAGCGCTCACGGATTCGGTCGGTAGTAAACACAGTAAGCTCCTGGGGCCGTCGATTGGTCGGCGTTCCGGGGGGCCGAGTAAATTCCTCTGGATTCCGGGCGCCGGCTGGCTGCCCTTCTGCCCCGGCCCCGCCCCCTCCCCATCTCATTGGTTGCAGCTGGGCCGAAGGGAGGAGGAATGGAGCGGAGTAGGATCTCTCGCGGGCGTCACTTCCGTTTACTGTCGGCTGCCGCCGCGGTGTTCTCAGAGTGCAGCGGCGAACGGGCTGAAGGAGCTGGGGGACGAGAGGCGGGGTGGGCGGAAGCGGGGAGGAAAACCCGTCGCGGAGACGCCGGCCTGGACGTTCCCGCCTCCTCCGACCCTGTCAGGCCAGATCGGAGAAGGGTCACCGCCTCCTCTAGCGAGCAGGGGGGCGGAGCCCGGCTCAGGTGAGGCGACCCGGTCGGGACCCGCGGTGGTGGAGCGCGCGAGCGCGCTCACGTGGAGACCGTTGAGCTGCTGGAGAGCTAGGCGGGCGGCGCGAGCCGGCTCGCTCCAAGGCGTCGGGGTGCGCGCAGACGCGGACCGGCGACCCCCGCCTATCCTGCCAGTCTTTCTGAAGGGGTATTGTTACCCTTCGGAGCCGAGGGGCCAGGCGGGTGGGAGGCGGGTTCTTCTGCGCAGGCGTCCCCCAGGTCCCGACGCCAGGCTGTCTGACGGGTGGGGCGGGGGCTCTTTGCCCTCACCGAGTCGGGGCGGGCGACGTTGGTTCCCGGGATGGTGTGGACAAGGCCCAGGACCTACAGGCTGGCGGGTTAACAGGATCTGCCGCCCTAGGAAATGGGGTCGCGTGGCTTCGTTGCCCTCTTCCTGGGTCTGTGAGCGTCTGGGCTTTATTTCCCCCGAGCGAGGCCGAGGCGGTCTGGAATCGGGGACCGGCGGTTGACCCTGGAGGGGTGGAGTCAGTCTTTTGGAATGCCCCAGCTTGTTATCTGAGGACTTAACTGTTCTGGGCATTTATTGAATGTCCACTTTTTCCAGGCTTCGTGCTAGGAACTGAGGGGGTTGCAGTGGCAAGAACAGCCGCTCCCCCTCTTTCCCTTGTTTGGAGGACAGACTTGAACTTAAATGTTAACATCAGGCAGTGAATTAAGGGGGGTTGAAGGTCAGTTTTTTCCCTTACAAAAAAAGAAAGGGGGGGAAAAAAGGTGGTTGTGAAGTCAGTCTGCGTTCTGTCCTGGTGGAGGGTATTGTAAGAAGCTAAGTTCTTTATAGGAGACAAATCTTAAATGTTTATTCGGAGGAAAATTTTTACGGAAAAGAACAGTAAAGTCTTGATTACTAAGTAATATGCTCCCGTTCTGGTTAATTGAATGAATAGAAGAAACCCTTCACCTTCAAAATTTGAAACAAAACTTTGCCCAAAATACATTCATAAACTTTTTGGTTGTATATTAATAGAAGATACTGGGATCTTTAGAGGTTGAAGAGGATGCTGTGCGTTAGTCATTGATGATTTGCTATCCTTGTGTGGACACTTGTGCTTTTTAGATCATTAAAAAGGTGTGCTGGCCACCGGGTTGTCTTCTGCAGAACTTGCTTTTCATTTGCTAATCATTTCGATTTCCCAGATGAGGGTGGTTGGCAGCAAGCTGAAAGAGCAGAGGTGGGGAAAGAGACCAGGTGCGGAGAAGAGAGTTTTAGAGAATGGCCCCTAAACCAAGGGAAGGCCTGCAGCTATCGCTTTAACTCCTGCTGGAAATTCCAGCAAACTTGGGAAGATTGGCCTGGCCACCACAGCCAGCTTGGTGACGTGCCAGGTAAGACTAAGACTTTTGGGCCCTTGTGTTTTGCTGAATAAAGGAACTGGGACTTTTTAGAGTTCTGAAGTCAACTTGTTTTTTGATTTGCCTTTTTTTTTTTTTTTAATTGTCATACGTAGTTGAATGGGGATGTTGGTAAGCTGTATTCTGGTTAACTGAGGTATCTCTAGTCCTTAATGTGGTAAGATTTGGAAGAAAAGCATCTTCGAGTAGAATATTTTCCTAATTTAGAGGTCAGTCTCTCAGATTGAAAGACTGTCACAAGAAGTCAAAGTCATTTTAAAAAATCACTTTGATAAAAAAAAAATGCATGTGAATGTTTTTAATACTTCAAGTACCTGGCATTGGGGCCCCAGGGTGGCTCAGTTAAGTGTCCAACTCTTTTTTTTTTTTTTTTAAGATTTTATTTATTTATTTGACACAGGGATCACAGGTAGGCAGAGAGGCTGGCAGAGAAAGAGGGGGAAGCAGGCTCCCTGCCTAGCAGAGAGCCTGATGTGGGATTCAATCCCAGGACCCTGAGAACATGATCTGAGCCAAAGGCAGAGACTTAACCCTCCGAGCCACCCAGGCGCCCTAAGTGTCCAACTCTTTTTTTTTTTTTTTTTTAAGATTTTATTTATGTATTTGACAGAGAAAAACACAGCTAGAGAGGGAACACAGGCAGGGATAGTGAGAGAGGGAGAAGCAGGCTTCCTGCTGAGCAGGGAGCCTAATGAGGGGCTCAATCCCAGGACTCTAGGATCATGACCTGAGCCAAAGGCAGACGCTTAACGACTGAGCCATCCAGGTGCCCCAGTGTCCAACTCTTATTTAGGCTCAGGCCATGATCTCAGGATCCTGAGATTGAGCCCTGGGTGAGGCTCTGTGCTGGCCGTGGAGCCTCATTAAGTGTCTCCAGGCCATGATCTCAGGATCCTGAGATTGAGCCCTGGGTGAGGCTCTGTGCTGGGCGTGGAGCCTCATTAAGTGTCTCCCTCTGCCCTTTCCTCCCCTAAAAAATACTAATAAAATTAAAAATATATTAAAAAAAATAAAGTACTTAACGTGAATTATATTGAATTGGAATTCTTTGGTGGGGGTAAAACTTAAAGATATGTACAATGAGACAAAGCTTGCTGTTAGTGTTGACACAGAATCTTAAATCTGCCTCATTCTCTCCTTGGAAAGGGAAAAGAAAAATTTAAGATACTGAGTCAGTGTTAGCTTTCAACTTGTATTTTTTAAATGTAAATTTGTCATGAACAAATACTTTTCTCTGTCAATTTTAAGCATCTATTTCTCTTTTACTGTACTTAACATTTCTCAAATATGGACATCAAATAGTCGGAGCCCAATTTTTTTAGCAGGTGGGCAGGAATGTAACACTACACTGCACCTTTTGTGCAAGTATGAAGTGAAGTTCTCATATGCTAAAAGACCAGCTGTTTCTGAGTGAACTGCGGCTCTTACAGTTGTTTTCATCATTTTCATCACTGAATAGTGGCTTTTCATCTCAAGGTCCAGTTTGGGGGAGGGTGCCTTTCATTTGATTTGTTATACCTATATTTGCTAAAAGCTTTCTCTTTCTGACAGCTCCAGCAGATTAGGAATTGTGTTGGAGTACTGATTTTTTGTAATATAATAGGCATGTTGTGCTGTACCCTGGAAGGAAGTCACTGCACAGCTCACATCAAGGAGTGGGGGACTTAAGCTCCATCTCTTTGAGGGTAGAGTACCCACATAATTTACTTGGAATTTTTCTGCACAGTAGATTCGACTCTTCTCTCCCATTTATTTATGTTAGCAATCCATTCGGTGCAGATCTATGGATGTTTATATATTTGGGGTATAATCCAGTACTATTTTATTTATCTTTTTGCTCAGATTGTTCCAATTTTGGCCTTTGGGAGTGCTTCTGTTGGGTCCCATGTCCCTTTCACATACTTCCATGTTCATGTTTGTTTGTTTGAAGCATTTCCTTACTTTTTGATACTGAAGATACTTCAGGCTTACCTTGTATATTTTCAGCCCCAGTCCTAGAATCAGCCATTTCTCCAAAAAGCATTAGTTCCTTAAGTTAGAAAATGGTATTTGAGATCAAGATCTGGGCACCAGGACGCTCAGAGTGGTACGGAAAATCTCTTCAATGTCTAGTTTAATAAAAAACAGGTGGATTCTCAGACCTTTTGTATTCAGTTTGTTGTGATATTATCTTGATTAAAGTATACCAAGAAACATCCAGCTTCACGCAAATATGTACTTGGAAAAGGAAAGAATATTTTAGTAGCTTTTTCAAATAACTTTGGGTATTTTTTTTCTGAAACTGTAACAAAGCTCAGCAAATGGTATTTTCTTAAGTGGTTGGTTAGTTGCAGTGTGTAATCTGAAACCATGTCAACAAACTTCTGGTATTGTGTTACGTTGAAATACATTAGTTTGTATCTTGCACTTTGAATGAATTTGTTTATCCATAACTTTATCCATAACTTCTTTTTTTAATATCACACTTGATAACATTGGTCATTTGGAACATATTCATTGGGTTATGTAGAACTTCCAAATGTTGATGCGCTTGTAATATATATATATAAAAAAAAACATTACATTAATATCACCAATGATTTCATTGGGTTTGAGCATTGGGAAACTGTGAAACTCACAGTGACATATACAAATTTTCCAAAATTACCATTTTTACCTGAAAGCTCAAATTTTATCATAGGCAACAAATACTGTAAGTTATTTTCCTTGAAATGACAAGCTCATTTCATTCATCTTCAAGAGAATGTCTGGCATACACCCAAGTCTGAATAACCATAGTTTGTCATTGTTCTTTCAGGTTATAATGGTATTCCATGAAAAAGGCAATTAGTTCAACTTACAACTCAAAAATTGCACAAGAACTTGTCCTTGCATTGCACAATTACTTCAAGTGTGCTTTCCATTTCGTCTCACATAATATTAAAAAAGGCACGTATTCAAGAATTGAAACACAATAATGAAGGGAAGGGGAATTAGTCCCCTGTAGTGTCAGCATCCTTATAGAAGTGGCTGTGGCCAGCACACACAGAGACAGCATTCTGGCCAGATTGTTCCAGCGGCCCAGTTCAAGCTCAGGTGTCCAGACTTCCCATCAGTTCTTTCAGCAGCTTACTTTTATGCTTAGATTAGAAACAGTTTGTCGGTACAACCAAGAACCTGACTGATACTGTGCTCAAGCTTTCAAAAATGGAATTAAAATATGTTTTTAAAAAAGTTGAACCTGAAAAGTGATGAGTCTTCAGTTGAAAGTTATATGCCTCTTTGTTAACTTGTCACACAATGTATGGTGATCAATAATATCAGTTATGAGCCTTCACTATCCAATACCTGCCTTTCTAGCCTTCCCTTCTCTCCAGCCAGAATAGATATGCTGCTTCCCTACTTCAATCCTCTCCCCACTTTTACCTCTGCATGGAATGTATTTTACATCTCATTTTATCCAAGTGCAAACCTGTACCCAGTTCTGTTGTCAGGGCCACCCAAGAAGCTGGAAATAATGTTTGCCTTCTCTGGGCCACCGAGCACACTTCATCTCCTAGGTGGCACTTAGTGCTCTCCACTTGTTGTTTGTATATGTCGTGTTTCCACTAAGCACCCGTGACAGTTAGGACTATGCCCTATCAGTCTGCTCCCACAGCACTTAACCTTGAACAAAGCAAGCACTTCCAAACATTGGGTGAATAAATTTGTATATACCAAATACGCACCCTTCATGGGCCTCCGGGACAGGGCTCTCAAGTTGCTGGGCCTCTTTTCTCCTTTAATGGGTCAGCTGTTGTCTTTTTTTTTTTTTTCAGCTGTCAATGTGTAGCTGCCTCTTGCCCTCATTCTAGAATTGCTGTTGCTCATCTTCAGTCGGTTAGGAAACTAGAAAAACTTGAATTTTGTTTGTTTAAGACAAAAGACTGTGTGAGCACTTGAGGGACTTTCCTATGAGGAAATCTTTCATATGTAGGCTTTGGTCTTCATTTTGGATATTCCGAGACTTTCTGGGTTGTGGCTGATTTTAGAGGAAGTTGGGACTCTCAGGAAAATGTCAGGTAGTATGGTGTTGTATTTCATTAGTACACAGTCAGCGCTCATTCGACAAATAATGAGCTGTATATCAGGCACTTTAGGAGGGAGAGAGAGAAAATGCAGTCTCTGCCCTCAAAAACATTTTAGTAGAAACAGCATTTTGGGAGTTTGCACTAGGAATATAAGTAGGGCACTCATAGCTTTTCTTATTCAAACGAAATCATGAAGTTCTAGGTCAGCTAATCCCCAGGAATTCTGAACTGGAAAACAAGGTGGCAGAGCAGGGAGAGTTGGAGGGTAGGGGGGAGATGGTAAGGGATCGGGCTGGCTATAGTTTGAGTTCCCCAGTCACGTTCACTTTTAAGTCCTTGATAGAGTCCCTTTTTCCTAGCCCTGATCTGTCCAGTTTCCGAGCCACCCGACAGAGAAGAAACAGATCATAAAATTAGTCAACGCTGACAGATCGAGTTCTGGGGTTGATGCTGCACCTGTGTGCGCACCGAGTCCTGGCAGTTCTGTACTTCCACTTAGTCAAATCAGAACAATGGGCGAACAATCTAGGACTCCAGGATTTGGAGCCTTGTCAGAAATCCTAGACTGCTTGTCTGGGACCTTGCCTAGTTTTATTTGCACAGACTTCTTATTTTTGTCTGTATCATCTCTAAAAGTGGAGGAAAAGTTCTTTGTGCTTATTTTTTTCTGCTAGGGTCTTATCTAGATTAGGGATCCTGAATGTTAAGAATTCCTTAGGCTGTTGAGACACTTCGTGCAGGTGGCAACTTTGCAGCTCCTGCGGGGCACACAGGCAGCAAGTCACTCGAAGCGGTGTTACATGGTATTTGAGTATGGGTGTGTTTTTCCTTATGAAATCAGTATATTATTGAAAAGCATGTGGGTAGGTCAGTATATAAGTCACATAGTTTAAAATGTGCTATTAATTGGGTCTCCTAGAACGCAAATAAACTTTTTTATTAGTCTAAATAAAGCGTTATTAGGAAAGTAAACCGATTGAGAAAACAGTCAGTTCTTGATTATTCATGTTCATATAATGAGCAGTGGTATAAGTGTATTTTCTTAGTTATATTTAGTTTGGCAATTGCTAAAAATCTGTTCCTGTGGCTAACAAATATTGTAGTGTACACTTGCCATGAGTCAGACGGATACAAGTTGGTAGATTACTTGCTGTATCTCCTCCAACTATATAGACTCAGATTGTCACATTTTGAAATCTTTAATGAGGCCTGAAGCTTTTTTCCTTGGCGTGAAGGCTTCAGACATCAGCTCTTGGTAAAGCACTTACCTTTTCAGCTTGAGCTCTTTTTATCACTTTTACCTTGGATCTCTGAGTTGGCGAGAAATGCTTGGGAGTTTTGAATAACCATGAACTTGATTCATGATTCTCTTCCATCAGAGCTGAGAGTAACATATTTTATATTTCCCAAACTAACTGAAATTTTTTTTAAAGACCCTTTCTAGATCCACAGAGGTTTTAAGATAGCCATGTTATTTAGGTTTTTCTGAAATTGTGTTTTAAACTTTGTTTGTCTTAACCAGGTTAAGATAAAAGGGGAATTCATTGGCTCATGAAATAGGAAATCCTATAGTCATGGCTGGATGCCAGGGTCTTGCTGCCATCAGGACATTGTTTTGGGGATACTTTCTTTTGTATTGGCTTCCTTCTCAGACAGGCTTTATTGGCCACCATCAGTGTTAGACTTACATCTGCCTTGTAACTCGCAAGCTGGATGAAGAGAATCCCAGGGGAGACTCTAATTGCAGGGTTTGGGGTCATGCACCCATCTCTGAGTAATCACCGGAGTCATGGGTCCAGATTTCCCTGGCTTATTTGTCTACTCCTGGAACTCAGAGGTTTAGGGCAGTCTGATCTGCACCACAAGCACTAAGAATGGGTGAAAAGTGATTTCCCCCAAAGACCTAGTAGGCCGACCCCCCCTTCAAAGTATCCCTTGGAGATAGTATTTAAAGTATTTGAATGTAGATTTGTGAGGAAATGTTAACAAGTTTCACATTATTTTAGTTATTTGTTGCTGTGTAACAACTCACTTGCAAACTTAATGGCTTGAAACAACAGAAATTATTTCATTACCACCTGGAATAGTTCTAGGGGTTGACGGGGCTTAGCTAGATGGTTCTTTTAGGGTCCGTCATGGGGTTGAAGTCAGACCATGACTGGGGCTGAATTCACCTTGAAGGCATGCTCATGTTGGGGAGTGCCAACTATCAGCTAGGCTTCCATGCGGCATGGGGGCTGGGTTCCAAGTCAGAAAGAGCAGGCAAAAACTCTGTTGCCTTTTATGACCCAGCTCCCAAGTCAGTGGGAGTGGAAGAAAAACAGTGTAATTTCTGCCATAGTCATAGATTTGCCTGGCTTCAAGGGCAATGAACACGGACCCTGCCTCTTGATGAGAAGAGTGTCAGTGTCACATTGTAAGAAAGTGTGCAGGATGGGCGATCTTAATGTGGCCGGCCAGTCATCTTGGAAAATACAGTCTGCTTTATATATTGCCTTATTTCAAGTGACTAGTTTTTATAAAGAACATGAAATAAAAATTAGGCATGGGTTGTCCTTATATTGACCACTTTGTGGCCTGTGGTGTATCATGTGGTGTCACTGGCTCTCTGGTTCCTTCTCCTTTTCTACTAGCACTGTGATTTCCTCTTTGTGAATTATCTCAACCCCCTTTTGCATAATCATGTTAGGTGGATAAATCAGCAACTAGCCTGTCACTAGAGAAGTGAAAAACAGAAAAACAAACAAACAAACAAACAAAAAACCCCTTATTCTTTGGTTCCCTAGCACAGTCGTGGGGGTGGGGGGGTGGGGGTCCCTAAGCCCAACATGTAAGAGCTCTCCTAGAGCTTCTAATTATTTATTAAATAGACTTCCAGTCAGTCCTCCTTTCTTGGCATCACCTTCAGTCTGCTTCCCCTGGCACTTCTGCAGCCAGTTCCTGCACCTTTGGGTAGGTACCGGGCTTCTCTCTGAGTCCGGTGGTTTTAGCCACTGCCAGGTTTGGATATGGCTGTCTGGGTATGCTGAGTGAGTTAGCACTCATTCATGTACCTGCTCATCAGCTACCAGAATGCTACTGATACTTCTCTCCCATTCTTTTCCTTGTGGGATTACATCTTTGAAACAACAGCAAATCCAGAAACTTTAGTCTCCTTTTAATGGGGGTAAATGCACATGTGCTGTCTTCTGTCATCTGTAACTGGAAATCTTAGCTGCTAATACTGATCTGCCCCTCTCACTCTTAAGGTTGCTGAAAGACTGGAATTTTACAGAGTTCACTCACTCTCCTTAGGGAATGCAGAATTGTAATTCACTTCTATGGGATAGCTATTCCACCACTTACATGTTGGTCTTTTCTAACATGGGTCCCTAAGTATAAAAAGTGGGTCCTATGAAGAGTGAAGGAGAGCCTGTGAACAGCCAGTAGCTGATCCCCCATGTGTACATGCTTCTAGGGTTGTTGGCTGTACTGGTGTTTGTTTCTTACTTGGCAGGTTTTAGTCTGCATGCCTATTGTGAGAAATATCAAAAGCTTTAAAAGGTCCAGGCTTGGTTGTCCACATCTTTTTTCATCGCACCCTCAGTGCTCTGACTTTGACTTTAGCTTTTCTAAGTCTTAACACTTTCTTTCTTTGTTTTTTCTCTAGGATCATGGATTTTCCTGGACACTTTGAGCAGATCTTCCAGCAGCTGAACTACCAGAGACTTCATGGGCAGCTCTGCGATTGTGTCATCGTTGTGGGGAACAGACATTTTAAAGCCCACCGCTCAGTACTGGCAGCATGCAGCACGCATTTCCGAGCCCTCTTCTCGGTGGCAGAGGGAGATCAGACCATGAACATGATCCAGCTGGACAGCGAGGTAGTGACAGCGGAGGCCTTTGCCGCTCTGATTGACATGATGTACACCTCTACCCTCATGCTGGGGGAGAGCAATGTTATGGATGTCTTATTGGCAGCCTCTCACCTGCATTTGAACTCTGTGGTTAAGGCATGTAAACATTATTTAACGACAAGGACACTGCCCATGTCTCCCCCCAGTGAGCGTGTCCAGGAGCAGAGTGCCCGCATGCAGCGCTCCTTTATGCTGCAGCAACTGGGGCTGAGCATCGTGAGCTCAGCCCTCAATTCCAGCCAGAGTGGTGAAGAGCAGCCAGCTCCCATGAGCTCCTCGATGCGCAGTAACCTAGACCAGCGGACACCCTTCCCCATGAGACGCCTTCATAAGCGCAAGCAGTCCGCAGAGGAGCGGGCCAGACAGCGCCTCCGGCCTGCCATGGACGAGTCAGGCATTGCTGATGTCACGCCAGAGAATGGGCCGTCAGGGGTACATTCTCGAGAGGAGTTCTTTTCACCTGATTCCCTGAAAATTGTGGACAACCCTAAGGCTGATGGAATGGCCGACAACCAGGAAGACAGCGCCATGATGTTTGACCAGTCTTTTGGTGCTCAAGAAGATGCCCAGGTGCCCAGCCAGTCCGACAATACTGCCGGCAACATGGCCCAGTTGTCCATGGCCTCTCGTGCCACACAGGTTGAGACTAGTTTTGAGCAGGAAGCTGTAGCCGAGAAAAGTGGTTTTCAGTGTGAAAATCCCGAAGTTGGCCTTGGAGAGAAGGAGCACATGAGAGTGGTGGTTAAATCTGAGCCCCTGAGCTCTCCTGAGCCGCAGGATGAAGTGAGCGATGTGACCTCCCAAGCGGAAGGCAGTGAATCCGTGGAAGTGGAGGGAGTTGTGGTCAGTGCCGAGAAGATAGACCTCAGCCCTGAAAGTAGTGACCGGAGTTTTTCAGACCCCCAGTCGAGCACGGACAGGGTAGGTGACATCCATATTTTGGAAGTCACAAATAACCTAGAGCATAAATCCACTTTTAGCATTTCAAATTTTCTTAACAAAAGCAGAGGGAGTAACTTCAGTGCAAATCAGAACAATGATGATAATATCCCAAACACTACTAGTGACTGTAGGCTGGAGGGGGAGGCACCTTACTTGTTGAGTCCAGAGGCTGGGCCTGCGGGCGGGCCCTCCTCGGCCTCTGGCTCTCATGTGGAGAACCCGTTCAGTGAGCCTGCAGACTCCCATTTCGTCAGGCCTATGCAAGAAGTGATGGGCCTGCCGTGCGTGCAGTCCTCAGGTTACCAAGGAGGGGAACAGTTTGGGATGGACTTTTCCAGGTCTGGTTTGGGCCTCCACTCCTCCTTCTCCAGGGTCATGATGGGCTCCCCGAGAGGAGGAGCCAGTAATTTTCCATACTACCGACGCATAGCTCCCAAAATGCCAGTTGTAACATCTGTCAGGAGCTCACAGATCCCAGAAAATCCTGCCAGTTCCCAGCTAATGATGAACGCGGCCACGTCCTCATTTGAAAATGGCCATCCTTCGCAGCCCGGCCCTCCGCAGTTGACCAGGGCATCTGCCGATGTCCTGTCCAAGTGCAAGAAGGCCTTATCAGAGCACAACGTCTTGGTTGTAGAGGGGGCTCGCAAGTACGCCTGCAAAATCTGCTGCAAGACTTTTCTGACCTTGACGGATTGCAAGAAGCACATCCGAGTTCACACAGGTGAAAAGCCCTACGCCTGCCTCAAGTGCGGCAAGCGGTTCAGTCAGTCCAGCCACCTGTATAAACACTCAAAGACCACCTGCCTGCGCTGGCAGAGCAGCAACCTCCCCAGCACTTTGCTCTAACCCCGACCCCTCGCGGTCGGGCCGGTGCCCGTCGTCGGACCGAAGCGGAAGGCTCTTCTAGTTGGCGGTGAACGCCGCAGGGCTTGAGGCTTCTGGCCCCCACCGAGGGCTCGTGCAAATTCCAGTGACTAGAAGTGGAGAATTCTGATGCGGAGCACTTGTGCCGCTGCTGCTTCTCGGAGTGAGCTGCACGCTTTGGGAGAGGGATGCAGTCCCTGAAACCAAGTTCTTCCTTAGAGTTGAGTAAAGCAGTCAGAAGTAGTTTGTAATTGATGGCGTTAGAAGTGGCACATTTAAAAATTAAAAATGGAAGTGCAAAAAAAATTTTTTTAGCAATTTTTTGTAAAACTCTGTGAAGCATTTAAGTAAGTTTCCTATATCCTCTGAAGGGAGTATTATATACCCGTACAGCGATGCGGAGCGCACTTACGTGTAACCAGTGGCGAGCTTGTGCCTGTCTGAAAGGAGGGCCCTTGAGGACACGCCTGTCCGCCACGAATGCTTTAAAGTGTATCATGAGCTAGTCCTAGGCCTCAGAAAGTACTGTATTTTTAATTTTTGTCTCAACTGCAGTCACAGACACTGCGCTTTGATGGTGCTGACACGGGTCCAGAGCAAGCATTCTCCGGACTGTTAGGTGTACATACTTTTGAAAACATCACTGCTGGCTGGATGTTTTAACAGTTTTTCTGGTTTTAAAAACACAGTTGTAAATGGAGTATGTACTGTAGGGAGTGGCAAGTAAGGTGTGGTTTCTGTGCGTGCTGTTTTAGCCGTATTTTACCCAACTTGTATTACATATGTTACAGTTCCGTGTATGGAAGTCAGAGAAGAGCTAGTGTTTGTCTTTGTTCTAATGATGTGGAGTCCTGTTTTGTGGGATCTTTCATGGTGTGTTCACCCTTCGCCACGTCGAGGCTTCGGGGGCCGGTCCAGCCTGACAAATCTCACCCACGACAGGCCCGCTCTCTGCTTCTCCGCACTCCCTGCCCTGCGTGGCATCTTGTCCAGGCCTGCATTACTGTTTTTGTTGCAAACTAACCAAAAATGATGCTAATCCCTCTCCACCATGGGTTCATCACTTTTATATACTCTAGGTTTAAAGTCTAGACCCTGAGCCGTTAATCGCTTGTTGCCCCAACCCAAGATGGATGTTTCAGATTGTTTAAAATCCAAATGTAGTAGCAGTGTTCCCAGATAAATATTTTCCAGGCTTTGTAAGAGTTGGGCAGCCCGGAGCACGGAAGTCACCCAGCAGCACCCAGGACTGTTGGAGGACACAGTCGGGCCACTGCCCAGGGCCTCCGCCGGCCCCCCAGCCTCGCTTCTTCAGCCCCACCTGTGCCGTCAGGGCTGTGGGCAGTGCCTGCGCGAGGCCGAGCCTGGGCTCGTGGGTGTCCACGGGGGCCGGTCTCCGGAGAGCTCATGAAGTCCGTGTAATTCATGCACGAACAGGAGTTCAGTTTTTATACACCTCTTTTCAGAGACACCAAACCATTGTGCGTCATCGAAGGAAGTCCTTCGGTTCTTCCTTAGAACTGTTTAGAAAGCTAAGTACGTGTAGCCTAAAACAATCAGCAAGTGTTTTCTCCCCTTAATCTAGTGTGTGCAGTTACACATGCCTGTGGGTAAACTCACAGTGAGGCTTAGCATCTCCTTATGAACTCATTCCCAGGGAGGAAAGCCAAAATGGAAACTTCTGTGATTCCTCTCCTTTCCAGCAGACATGGGAAAGAGATGGAGGATAATGGGATCACGAAATGCAGTTGTGTGTGCGGCTGTTGTTAAGAGTTGTGTTCTGACTGGATGTCAGGGGGTTCCTCATCTACCCCTCGACTAGATGTGGGGACCAGTGTCTTTTGGGGAGATTAACCCTGGGAGGCAGGTGGGTCAAGGTGGAGCACAAGACAGGCCCCGCTTCCCGGGGAGAGGAGCCAGTGGCAAGGGGAAGAGCAGGGGTAGCTCTCCTTCCTTCCCTTCCATCCTGAGGGGGAAGGGCCAGGAGGCTGCTCCTCACCTCAGCTCAGCCTTAAGTGGACTTGGCTTTAGGGCCTATCTCTGACTCAGCACCTGGAGCCCTGCCTCTCCACTGCTGGATGGAATCTGGAATCTCTCATCTACCTCTTAGTCGCTCGGTTTCTACATGTGAGAAGCAGGTTTTTGGGCCAGTGTCCTCATACATGCTACAGAACTTAAAAATGATTCAGAGTTCCTGCAAAGCCAGTCTCAGGGTTCCTGTGATCCGTAGTTTCTACCTGACTTAGAACTGGTTTGGGGTACCTGAATTTTGATTGGCTAGCCTTAATTATAGCCTGGCATAATCATTTCTGGTGATCGAATCATAAAGTTCTATCAGGGCACCCATGTCAATGGTGCTATGCTGGTCAAAATTTGAGATTTTGAAATAAAAAATTTGTCACATTCATGCCTCTAAATTTGTGTTCTTTTTTTTTTCTGCTTAGGTTATTAAGGTTGAAAGAAAAAAAGGAAATAGTATGGCTTTCTCTCCTAAACCTGCTTTGACCAGTTCTTTAAAACAAAAAAACCAAACTCCTCCAAAATACTCTTAATGCTGTCCATCACAGTTACTGTCATTGCCCTTAATTCAGTCCCCTGCGCTCCCTGCACTCTTCTTTCAGCCCAAGCCATGGGTGTTCTCAGCACCCCCAGTCCTCCTCTTAGACAGCCAGCTTTGTCCTGCTCCCTTACCTACCTGCGGGGTGAAACTCCACCTGCTGGCAGGGCCTGGCCGTGGGGAAGACGGGAACCTGAATCCTTCCGCAGGAGGGGGGCTTTGGCCATGCAGGAGGCCTGGCCTCGGGAGGAGTAAGCAGTAAGCCAGGTGGTGATCAGAACAAGGGTATCCACCTGGGGGGCAAGGGAACGGAGGGGACGGACAAAGGGAGTGAAGACAAAGTGTGAAGGTGCTGAAACGGATTTTAAAATAAAAATTAAACTCACCCGCCTCCAATTATTCTTGACCCAAACAATAAAGAGTACTATGACCTTACCTCGTTCTCTTTGCCATGTATATTTAATTTGATGGTCTAGGTAGCAGGTGCCGTGATCACCACTGGACCATGTTGTCCCATTCCCGGTGAGGGACAAGTGAAGGAGTTGAGGAAGGGATGAGGGGTAAGGTGGTTTGGACGGGTTCGAATAGTTCACTTGCTGGGGTGGGGGGAGGGTTGGGGTGGAGCAGAACCCACAGGTCCCCCGACGCCCTGATTTTAGAAAGGTAAGCAGATGCCCTTGTTAGCTTCTCCCAGTTACAGGCCCACACAGTCTCTCAGAGAATGATTTAATAGGATCACATACGTTTGGTTCAGATGTTTCCAACCACAGAAGTGGCAAGAGCCCGCCCATCAGCACCAGTCTTCCCTCTGCAGGATCAGGGCAGATCAGACTTTCTCCCTTGGCTCCCGTCCTGCGGGTCCGATCAAGCCTGCGTTGACCGACAGACCCAGGGGCTGGCGGGCCTCCTGAACCTCAGCCGCTCCGGTGGCTACAGCTTGAGTTCACTGGGCATCGGCTCCCCTCGCAGGCCAGCCAGCAAGTTGTTAGCTGCCAGCAAGGACATGGTGTTTCGGGTTCCATAGGTGGCGCTGCCAATGTGAGGTAGGATCACTGGAAAGGGGAGGAGTGGAGGGAGGTAAGGGGGTTTGAGGAGCCTTCAAGTGGGCCCTGTTTTCCTAAGGATTGCCAGTGAGAAGAATAAAGAGAAACTGCCTTAGTATTCTTTGATTTGCCTACTGTCCCTTAGGCGCTCCGCTCCTGTGGGGCTGAGGGTCAGCGGAACAGTATTGGGACTAGGGGCTACTGAAACCCAGATGCAAGTGAGGTCCCTTGTTCCCAAAGAATGCCTTTCAAAAGCAATATCCAGGGCACAGCTGAACGGCTGGGCCTTCGGGGATGGGACAGTTTTCCCAGCTGTGGGCAACAGCCCAGACGTGACTGCCAATATTCCTCCTTGCCTGGTGTGGATGGTGGGAGTGGTGGAGTTTCCCAGGGCTACAATAATGGGGGCATGGGGGCGTGCCCCATGTAGAAGGCAGCTAAGGGCCTTCTCTGTGGGGTTCCATCCTAGAATGCACATGCAGGACAGGGACAGGCTCAGCCACTACAGGTACATGGGAGTCTGGACACACCAGCTACCTGGACAGACAGAACTTAATATAAAGAGCTGTTGACCAGGTACAGAGTAGCTGGGGAGGCTAAAGCAACCAAGTGTGCTCCTCGGCCCTGCGGCACCGGAGCTCAGATGCCCTTCCCCTGTGTCGCAGGGTGTCAGTGTCACTAACAGCCTCAACATATCTGGTCCCGGGGGTGTCCCCCTGTGCTTGCCACTGCTCACGGGAGCTCTGCACCCAGCACCTCCAGACCAACTCTAACTTCCGCGGGCCCAGGTGACTCCACATCAGAAAATCGCAGTTCTCACCACAGTTCTTCAGGGTCAGGAGAGGGTGGTCTGTGGGCAGCGGTTCCGGGGTCGTCACATCCAGGCCAGCAGCTGCAATCTGCCCACTTGTCAAGGCCTTGTACAGGTCGTCCTGGTTCACCACGTCTCCCCTGGGAAGGACAGTGGCACCTGGATGCCCCCAAGCTCCCTCCCACCAGGCCACGGCTACAACAGAGCCCACAGAATGGATTTCCCCATGGGACCAGGCACACTTGGCACCACGTTTTAAAGCAGAAATCTGATAAACTACTTCTTTACAAGTCTGTACAGTAACACTGAGAAGCCCAGCCCCACCACTCTAGCTGTGTAGGCTTGGACAAGGTGTCACCTTCCTCTGTAAGACGGGGAGAGTATACCCCACTCCCAGGCGTGCATCTGTGTGGGGGCTCTGTCCACGGGTGTCTCCCTGACAACGTACGAGAACCATGGCATCACGCTGTCCGGCGCGGGCCAGACACAGAATACGCCTAACCACATCTGAGTGGGCAGCCCTCCCTCCTGCAACTGAGCCACTGAAGGGAAGAAACAGCTGGCTCAAGACTTCCTGCTGCACCCAAAGTAATACTTGTGCAGTCGGCAACAATGCACAGGACCCGGTCTGGTCCTGGGTGCGCGTGGGTGCTCCGGACGTGGAGCTGGGACACTGTTGGCCGTCAGTGTGAGCCCTGTGCTCCTGCACATTTCACTCCCCCACCAGGTCACCTCCTTTGTGGCTAAACATTAAGAATTACAGGGGCCTCTGGAGTGGAGAGACCTGAGGGGGACCCCATGAAATCCCTTCCTTTGCCTTTACTTGCCTCCAAACTGATTTAAGCAGGTTCAAAGTCCCGACACGGTTGGGACTAGAGTGGCAGAGAGGAAAGGTCTGCTTCCATAACACGCCCCATGGCCTGAAGGCACCCCGGGGACATGGTGATAAACCCAGGTAAGCTGGGGTGGGTCTATCTTTCCAGAAGCACCAAGGTTGAAGCTGTCGCTAACTCAGACAGACCCAGGCTCGGTGTTATGGGAAGCTGGCCTCCAAACGGCTAAGATCGTTACACCCAACTTTGCAGGAGAGAACATGGGGTGCCCAAGGTTAGCTGGCAACCCGCAGCTATCACGCCTCCCCTTCCCGAACCAAGTCTGCCGCATGCCCAGCCCTGAGCACGGTCGGCTCGGACTACTGCTGGGAGCGGGCCAGGCCAGGCCTGCTCTGACGGTTCCTCCTCCCAGCCCCGGGCACTCCCTTGCAGCTGCTACCTACTTCTGAGCTGGGGCTGGCTGCTGGGTTGGTTTAGGGAGTGGGAGGCTCTGCCCCAGGTCTCGTGGACAACCCACGGGGATGAGGGCAGCAGGGACAGCCCTCTCCGGGCTTCCTCGGGCGGCCCCAGCACACCTGCTGATGTTGACAAACACAGCTGTGTTCTTCATCTGCTGGAAGAAGTCCTTGTTGCAGAGCCCCTTGGTCGCAGGTGTTAAGGAGCAGGCCACGATGATGAAATCAGACTCGGCGGCCAGCCTGGGGGTGGACACTGGGAGAGGGCAGGGCTCCGTGAGATGCCGAGTCCCAGGATGGAGACAGCAAAAATATGGGAGACCAGACCCTCGCCTCCCCTGCCAAACTGGAAACTCCCAAGATGCTTCCTGAAGGTCTCGTGTCCCCCTGAACACCTCTGGTAACTATGCAAAATCGACAGCTACTGGTGGGCTCCTGGGGTACGGCGTCATTCATTCAGGCCCTGGCCTCACAGATGGGGAAACGGAGGCCAGAGAGGGGCAGGAAGGCCCGAATGTGCCAACGGGGTGAGGAATGGCTCAAATCCAGCTGCCCTCTGCTCACAACACTGTGCTCCCTGCCAGGGGCTGGATGCACTAAACACAAGGCTGGGGGACAGTGCTCACCCATTTATTAGGGAAACTGGGTTTCAAAGTTCCCAGCAATTCCTTACATCTGTCACCATTCCTGCTGCTCTGCCCAGGCATGGACGGCGGTGACAAGGAGCTCTGAGAGACAGGAAGCCTCGCAGAGCTCTCGGGCATGGAGAGAACTCCCCGTGGGGCCTGGGTACGCCCCGTACGACCGGGCCCCTGCATTCAGGGCCAGGAGGGCTAGCTAGTGCTTGAGGGGCGCCACAGGCCCCAGATATGTGCCCCAAACACTGCCACTACCAAAACAGAGAGACCTCTTAACTGGGCACACGTGGGGCTCCTGCGGAAATCAAGCTTTTACTTACCAAACTCGGCCTGGAACTCTGCAGCTTCCTGAGGCCTGGGCTGGCGCCCGGTGTACAGAAATCTCTGGACGCCAAAAGGCTTCAGACGCCGAGCAATGGCCTGGCCTGAAGGCAAAGAGAGTCCTGGCTTGTCTCCACCCCTCAGAGGGCAGAAGCTGCATGCCGCAGCTCCAGAGACAGGGAGTCCCTGGGGTGGGCGGTGGGGTCCTTTCATCAGCATACTTCCAACTTTAACTGGTCCTGCCCCGTGTAGCCAGCCCCCCACAGGCCCATGCTGCCCTTGGGGGGCCATGTGACAGCCCTTCAGAGATCTGGAGACAGCACCAGAGCTCCTCTGCGGCTACGGCTGGCTTATGCTGTCCTCACATGGTCCTGGGCACATTAAGGGCTGTTTGCTAACCATCCCTGAGAACTAGGCCTGGCCTCCCAGGAGCGATCTGATCAAGTAGTCCCCTCCTTCCTTCTGGACCCTCTGCTTTTATTAATGCAGCCCAAGACCTCTTAGGACTTTTCAGTGGCATGGCCAAACTGCCAACTTGACCCGAATCTTTTAAGACATTTTCACATGTGCTGCTCCAGAGACAGGCTTGGGTAGCTGGCTTTCCAGAAGCAGAATGTGCCCCAAAGCTGGTGGGTTCCTGCAAGCACCTCCCCAGTGTGAGAGGCACTGCTAGTGGCCAGACCGTCCATCCTCTCCATCCTCATCCTCGCCTCTGACCAGGCAGCTGCCAGAGAACCACAGACAGCCTGGCTGAGCTCAAGCCTTCAGGCCAGACTTCTCCAAGCAGGGGCCCCTGGGAGAAAAATGTCCCTGGACCCTCTGGTTCCTGGGTTAAGGCTTTACGAGCCAAATGCTTTCCAGCAGGCCTGGGGGAGCATGAGCTGTCCCATGGGGAGCCCCCCTCAAGGCCCCAACCCAGCCATTGCTGCCTTCCTCCGTTCTGTATGGAGCTGTGACCATAAAGAATCCTGACTCTTCAACTTGCTTCTGTCACCCAGCAAGTTCTTAAGGAACTCCTGTTTTCATTTCTTTGTTTTTGCCTGTGTTTTGGGAAGTGGGGTCTGTCCATTAGATATCCCTATTGCATGCAGAGTGCACTGGGAACAGCCAGGGGTGCCCACTCTTTCCAAAGGGTGGTTACTACCCAGACACTGGGCACCAGAGATGCAGACGACACCAAGGTAGCTGGGCGGGCCAGCGGGCAGGCGGGGGCCTCACCGATGCGCCCCAGTCCGATGATGCCCACAGTGCTCTGCGTGAGTCCATAGCCACACATCCACAGGGGTTTCCACGACGTCCAGCCACCGCTGTGGGGAGGGGAGGAGTGGGTCAGAGCCCCAGCCTCAGGCAAGGATGAGGGCTCTGATCCAGTCCTCGTGCATTCTGTGAATGCACGAACCCAGAACCCCCAGGCAGGGACTGTGGTCCAAGGCGTAGAAGACTCTGCTCTCCAGCTCAAAGGGCAGCCAGTAGCATGAGTTATACCACAGCCACTGAGCACTGTGGATGAGCAGCTGGAATGACCCATCCTTTAAAGCCATGGGACAGCACACACTCCGAGGGCTGGGAGTAGCCTCTGAAGCCCTCATCCCATTTTGCAGATGGGATCTCCGAGACCAGCAAGGGTGCCCTGCCTTAGGTCATCCAGCCCGGGCAGAGGGGAGAGCAGCAGGCTGCCAACCTGGGATCTTGGATTCCAAAACCAGTATTCCCAATGCCCCTGGGAAGGAACACAAAGTAAAGCCAAAGGCCCACGCCACTGCTCTGGGTGGACAGGGGGACGGAGCCTGCCTTGAGCTTCTGAGAAGGGTGCCCGCCTCCTGCAGCTGGAGTGCCTTCCCCATCCCAAAGACCCAAACCTCTGATCCGAAACCCTCAGGCCCTGTTTCAATTTTCAGATTTCAGAAAGGCTGTCCGGTGCACAGTCTCTATTCTATCTGACACCTGCAGCAGCGTCTAGGGGGGCACCTGTCATCAAACCCACCGCCCCCCCTGTGGCAAAGCACGGGAATTCACAGAGGGAAAGAAATAAAGACCATCAATGACCTCCTGTCGTTTCTGGTCAGGTTTTGCTGCCAAAGGATTTATGAAACCATCTTTAGTTTTCCGAGCTGTTGGGACTGCGGCATCACGAGCAGCAATGCCCACTGGCTCCCTGTCATGCCCCTGCTTCCTCCCCAACCAGGCAGGATCAATCTGTCCCTCCCTATCCTCCTCTCTCACGATTTCCCCTCAAAGCCACCACTTACCCACACTTCTCTGCCCTGACCCTCAGTAGTCTGAGTCGATCCCTGCTCACTAGATGGGGCACCCCGGGGACAGGGCTCACATCCAGTCCAGGGGGACACTGGGGACTCAGGCCCCCAGCTGCTGAGCACAGCCAACTTTCCTGTCAGGGGTTCACTCACTTCTTCACCTCCTCGATGGCTTCTGGCAAGCGGCGACAGGTGCTGAGCAGCAGGGACATGGCGAGTTCTGCCGTGGCGTCTGTCAGGACATCTGGGGTGTAGCCCACACGGATGCCACTATGAAGCAAAGATCAGGCGGCAACACAGGCCTCAGGCACCTTCACTAATTTCTACCTCTGGGACCTCTCCGCGCTGCTGCTCTGCTCCCTCTTTGCACTGCCCACCGGGAAGCTCCGAGCTGTAAAGCAGCACTCAGACATGATCAGCCCTCCTTCCTGGTTCACTTATCTCCCGCTTGGTGAAGTACACGAAGATGAAAGATCAGGGCCCCAAGTGTGGGGCAAGTAACTCCTCCACCTTTCTGAATTTCTTCACCTAATGCGGGAAATAATAATAACACAAGCCTTTCCTACTTCAAGTGGTTGTGTCAAGGTCAACGACCAGGCTGAACAGGAATGGGTGCTCCCTGTCCGGTGTAGTCACCCACAGCTTCTGACCATGTGGGGCCTGTCAGAACTGTCCTCTGCGCACGTGCACAGGCTGAACGGTCAGCCCCTCAAGGCTCACTGAAGGTGGGGGGGGGCTATGAGCAAATAGATACCCCACGCCCTTCCCGCTCTGGGGGCCGGCCCAGCCCTCTGCCCAGGCCCCTTCCAGAGCGCAAGCTGCTTTTACCGCTTCTTGATTTCCTCCAAAGCCAAGTGGTCGACGCCCACAGACATGGTGCTGATGACTTTGAGATTGGCTCCTGTCGTGCAGAGAAAGAGTCGTTTGTACCTTCCCTCCTAAGGCCCCGATCCACACCACCGGGGATATCAGGGGGTCATCTGCTTATTATTATTTTCTGAGAACAAGAGGAAAGACTGACATCTCTGTTCCTCAGCCAAAATCCTGAACAATCCCACCTGACGGACTCGACAATCCGCCCTGACGCCTCCACGGACAAACTCTGTGGCTCAGGGAGGTGAAGGGGCGGCCCTGGGCACAGGCTGCTGGGCGGTAGAGCTGGGCTTCACCCTGGGGCCTCAGAAACTCCGGCCTACACTCTTACCCACAGGACGGCGCCCTCAGTGAAGCCTCCAGCCTCCTTTGAGGGCACCCAGGGCCCTGCTGTGGACACACTGAGTGTCCACTGAGAACTGGCTGGGACACAACCCTGTCACACACTCTCCACGGGGCAGGGCGCCAGAAAGCTTCCGGGTCGAGGCCGGGGCATGGCCCTGAGTCAGGAGGGCCCTCTCCACCCCACAGCCAGCCTCTAAGTCTGAACGTTTCCCTGAAACAACTTTCTAGGGTGACATTTACCCTGGCCCAAGGCTGGGCCCCGTGGCTGGTGCTAACATATTCTGGGGGTCTGCTGGTACCTGGCCCTGGGAGGGGCCCTCCTCCACGATACAGATGAGCCCAGAAGGGACAAGGCCTTTCTCGAGGTCATAGGGCCAGGCCGGGGCAGGGCTGGATGAGAGCCCAGGGACTCAGGCGCTCCCTCCACACCACAGTCTTTGTCCTCCTAGCTCCCTCCAGGGATTCACGGCCACGAGGGCAGCAATGCCTGGCCACACAGAGCCACACACAACCGCTCCCTCAGGCCCAGTACAGGAGTGAACGCCTTCAGAACTCAGAGGTCACTGTGGACCTGTGTGGGGAGCCAGACTGATGTGCCCTATGGGGCCAAGACCCCCTGGGGACCCTCCCCAGCCCTGCCCGGCGCACACACCTGCAGCATCCAGGACCCTCTTGTCCACTTGCTCAGAGAGGAGGCAGAGCAGGCCATGGGCGCCTGCCACACCTCGCTCCAGCTCCTTGGCGGGGATTGGCTCATCCGAATCCCAGTGTTCCACCTCACAGCTGGGGACCCAAGAAAGACCGCTCAGAAGCAGGGCAGCATCACAGATGCCCCCAACTCCCAAAGCCCCCCTGGGACTGGACCTCCCTCTCAGAGTGATAAGCACTGCCTTCTGCTTGCTCTGGCCTCAGGACCCCTGGGTCGGGGGCAGGCATGGGCAGCCTCAGAACTGTCCTGAGAGGGTGGCTGTAAGGGGATCTTGCAGAGTGGAGGTCATTAAGACCGGACAAGAGCCTGGAAACTCAAGGGGACAGCTCTCAACTCAAAGAACTTGATCCCCCCTCACAGGAGGCCTCATGGCCAGTGGGGGGCGCTGGTTTGAGGTGGTGGGTTCCTGCACCCACTGAAGTTTGAATGTCCTGTCCTGGGGGTCCATGCAATGGGAAAGTCTCCTACTTGCACTCTGCCAGGAAGGCCAAGATCAAAGCAATGCAACGTGGAGGAGTTGGAGGGCACACTTCCACCACAGCTTGTGAGCAGCGGAGGCGTTCCCAGTGGGGCTGCCCAGCCTCCCGGTCCTTGCCCTTCAATTCAGCGACCCCATTACCTATGGCAAGACACAGGAGGGCAGCCGGCATCTCCCAGAGTCCCCTGCTGCAGCACCTGGCCGACCAAGCGCCCGGCACAGGCTACCCTGCCGCCTCATTTCCCTGGGTGCGGCACTCAATGCTCGAGCTGCGCGAGCCACGGCCATGACCGTGGTGGTTGCTTCTACCCTCCCCCTTCCTCCTCAGTGCCTGCAACCTGGCAGGTCCTCAGCAAAGGTTTTGTTGGACTGAACAAAGCAAACAAATCTCATCTTCGCATGGCCCTGGTTACTAAGCCTGGCTTCCACCTTCTCACTGCCGGACAATGGCTATACAGACCCGGATAACAGTGCTCCTGCTGCGGTCAGACATAGCTGAGTTCAAATCCCAGCACTGCCACACCGCAGCTGTGATGGCAGCTTAACCTCTCCCAGTTTGCTCATCTGTAAAATGGGAATTATAGGGCCAACTTCAGAGTGTTGCAAGGATTAATCGTTTATGTGTACAAAGCACCTGAAAAACGAGCATGCAATCTTCAATTTAAGGGTCATGAGAGGCCCCTGGCAACTGTCCAAAGGGCCCAGGCCAGTGACTGCGAAGGTCCCTGACCCTACCAAAAGTGACCTCTAGGGTAAAGGATGAACAGCCTGGATCTTGCGACACTCCTCTCTCCCCGGTCCTTTCCCTTCGCCTGTGCTGCACCTGCCAGGCCAGTTGCTGGTCCCGGTGTCACTGCAACAGGCTTGGACAAGGCTAGGCTGCAGAGAACTTTCTTTTAACCCTCCCCAAACTCCATGACCGTCCAGGCCGGGCACAGCTTGGCAAGGCCGGCCAAGACGCAAGCGCGGGATCTGGCTCCCTCTGGCCCTTGCACTGCCCGGCCCTCCCCACCAAAAGTAAGTGGCGTGTAAGAAGGCGCCCCCAACCCGCCTCGACCCGCCTGGGGACGCTGAGTCACCTTGTGTGCGGGGTGCCGGAGATCCAGGGGAGAGCCCAGGCTCCGCAGCCCCTTCCCCGACACCACCCCCAGCCCCAGCCCGGGCCCGGGGACTCGGCGTGCCGCGGGGGCGCGGCGCTCTTACTCTGCGGCCCGGGTGAGCGCGGCCCAGCCCTCGGGGGGGATCCTGCGGGTGACGAACACTTTCATGAGTTTCACTGGCCTCATCCACCTGGCAGCCGCGGGACTCTGACCGGGACCGCAAGAC
>PITA01013720.1:42469-56540 GCA_004023965.1 Spilogale gracilis | reverse complement strand
AAAAAAAAAAAAAAGAAAGGATGAATATCCAACTTTTGTAGCAACATGGACTGGACTGGAAGAGATTATGCTGCGTGAAATAAGCCAAGTAGAGAAAGTCAAGTATCACATGGTTTCACTTACTTGTGGTGCATACAGGGTAATGTAGAGGACAATAGGAGAAGGAAAGGAAATGGGAAGTAGGATAATCCGGGGAGAGAAACGAAACGTGAGAGACTTTGGACTCAGAAACAAACTGAGGGACTTGGAGGGAGGGGGTGGGGGAATGGGAGAGCCTGGTGGTGGGTACTAAGGGCACCTACTGCATGGAGCACTGGGTGTGGGGAATGGGGAATGAATCTTGGAACACTGGGAAAAAAAATTTAAGTAACAATTTAAAAAAAAATCATAGGTAAGATGTTCTAACTGAGTCCACAGAAGTAGTACCCCACAATGCAGTCCATCTATCTATAAGATGAAAACACAAGATGGTGGACAAAATTCTTAGCAAGGTTTCACTCCTGTATCATCTTCAGGAAACAGGAAGAAAACACATTGTCCTACACTCACAAACACACACATGCCCATCTTCACCTTCATCCTGGCTTTCCTTCTCTGGCAGCCCAGAGTTATAGTATGGATGAGCTATGAAACTGTGGGGGGATCATAAACTGATATGTCATCTGGAGTCTGATAATGAACCCCTTTGTCCCACACGCCTCTTTCTCCTTTCCTTTCTGCACTCCTTTGTGGTAGAATATGTCTTCTTCCCTGAGCAGACACAGATAAAGAAGGAAATTCTGCTCCTTTGTCACACACTTACATACCTCTGACCATGCTACCCCTCACCTCCAACTCCAAAGGAGGAGAAATCGTTCATCTAATCTGTCTGACACCAAGGCACAGGGAGTGACTATGTCTTAAAAGCAGGGGTGCTTGCATGTTTTCCTGCCCCCGTGTGTTATACTGACCATGGCCAGGCTCAAGGGCTCTTTCCCTCATGGTTTAGAACAAGTTGGCTCACTTGCTCACTCTTGCTCCCTCCACCTCACTTCGTATCTATCACATCTTCCCTTCTACCTTCTCTGTTTATAACTATGGGGCCTTCATATTCAGGATCAATCAAGTAGGAAGCCTCCCGTAGGCCTAGAGACTAGCCAGTTTTCCAATACAACTTTTACAAAATGAAATTATTGGATGCTTATCAAACATCAATAAAGTGATAATTTAGCCAGGGTTCTCCAGAGAAATGGAATGGATAGGATACATAAAGAGCCATTTATAAGAGGAGATTTATCATAGGAATTGCTTCACAAAGTTATGGAGGTCAAGAAGTCCCACATCTGCCATCTGCCATCTAGAGAACAGGAATGCTGATATCATAATTCAGGCCCAGTCTGAAAGCCTGAGAAGGGTGGGGAGGGTAACCAGTGGAATTCTCAGGTGGAGTCTGAAAGTCTGAGAACCAAGAGTGCCAATGTCCAAGAGCAGGGAAAGATGGATGTCTCAGCAGGAGCAGAAAACAAATTTGCCCTTCCTCTACCTTTGTGTCTTATTCAGACCCTCTGTGGATTGGGTGAGGATGATTTCTTACTCAATCTACAGATTCAAATGCTAGTCTCTTCCTGAGACACCTTCACAAATACACGAAGGAAAAATATTTACCAGCTCCCTCCCTTAACTTGGTCCACATAAAATTCACCATCACACATGGTATTTACTCTCATTGGCTATTGTTTTGTACTGTGTGCTCCCTCGATATGGATCTCCCAAAGAAGGAAAGGTCATTGTTGGGATTCTGAATGCCTATGAGACACTACAAATTTCCTCTCCCTGCCATCCTGCACTGATCAGACTGCACTATGGTACCCCAAACAACCATGACATCTTTGTGTGCACAATTCTCTATATCTCAGTTTTCACATAAGCTATCTCATCTGACTCTCATGCAATCATGTGAGGTTGGGACAACAAAGATTTTTATCAGTTCAGTTCATAATAACATTACCAAGGCTAAGAAGAATTAATTGGCTTACAGTGAGTTTATAAAAGGGCCAGGACCAAAGCTGAGATCTAGAAGTTATAGGTCAGGACAATTCCCTCCATGCACTACCACAGTCACTCATTCTAAGAGCGAGAAATGGACCTATATTTGGGAAACACGTAATGGGGAGGATTTTGTGAGTACCTGGACATGAGAAGAGTATGAAAGTATATGTCTGTGTGTACACCTATGTCCACAAAGTATCAAAACATAAAATGGATATACATTATTATTTGACCTAGCACAATTTTAGTGAATCTTATTACTTCTGAAAATGGGTCCAGGATTAAATTTGCCCATTCCCCTTCTTCTTGGAAATTTACACAATAGCGAAAGTCCTCATAATCTCTTTCTGTTGACTCTTCTCCGTTTAGCGCAGGGTATCCTGCCAGATTTCACCACCAATAGGAAGTAACCATGAATGCTACTATATATAGTCATATGATATCACATCCTTCTTTTCTTCCACAGAATTGGCAGCATACTTCCAAAGCAAAAAGTTTCTTTATTAACAATATAAAAATTCTCTTGTTGATTTTTTCTTCTCTAACACTTCTTACCTACCAAGTACTGCTTTTAAACTAGAACTGTTAAATTAAACTAGATTAATTAAACTAGAACCACCCCCAGAAACAATAAAAAAGAGAGAAGACAAAATAGAGGTTATCAGACATCTATATCAATAGAGACAAAGTAGCCCTGAGATGATTGGCACTGAGATCTACCTGACATTTCAGGACAAAAGCAAATCCCTATTGTGATAAAATAAAAATGACTGTGGCTCAGAATAGCACATGCACTGTGGTTATTACAGTAACAGTCCACACATAACAGTGCAGCCAGACTGGAGATACAGAGCCAGAGGACAATGACAACCATTAAACAAACTTGACAGATAATGGAGCTTCAACCAGCTGGAGCAAAAGCAAATTAACCATTTTATTCCCATAGAGACACTTTGTTTGCCAAGCTCTTGGCATGACAAGTGCTGCCAAGGATCTCTAAGCAAGCAGGCCAGTGTCAGTGTTGACAGGCTGGTTAGGCCTGACACAGCTGTCAGAGTCTGCTCTGATGCACGGGGTATGTGTTCTATTTGCTCATCGTTGTCATTTGGCTGAAGGATCTAATCAAATTTACATATCCTGTAGTCTTAAGTAGTGTTTTTATCAAACATCTGGGTCTACAGTTAGAGTTGTAAAATGAATTTTAAGATATTTCCATGAATTAGGTATATCACTGCATCTTTTCATCTGTAAAACTTAGTTGTTTACAGGAAGAAAAGAAGACTCTGGGTCCTAAGACCTTAGCCATATAGCTGAGGTGAATTGATTCCTGCCTGTTTTTGTTCTGAGGCTTAACCAATTCATTGATTTTTTTTTTCCCCCATCAAATCCTTAGGGGCACCCACTATAAACTTGACCACTGTCTGAGGGAATGGAGAGGAGGGAGAATGGAACAGAGCAATGAATAAACAAATATCCTTTCCCTTCGTACTTAAATTCAGGTAGGGCATGGGAGTGAGGAGAAGATCCAAGAATAAACAAATGAAAAAGCAAAGGATATAATACATCAAAATGTAAAATATTCCATAGAAAAAGTTTTGTCTGTGAAAACTACTGTCTAAATGATTGGGGTGATGAGTTTCTGTTTTAAATGGGTGATCAGGGAAGTCTTTACTCTTAAGATGACAAAAAAAGTTGAAATAGTTCATCATGTGTATGTTCACAAAGATTGGAAAATTTTTAGATAAGTGAAAAAGTACATTTCAGGAGCCACAACATAGTGCACTCCTTATTAGACTCTATTCTATTCTCCTCTGAAATGAAACCATAATGAATTATCTGAATGATTATGAGTCACTGCTATTCAGGATTAATGAAAATTTCATCTTCAGATCTCACTAGCTTTCTATTAGGAGAGTAATGAGAGACACCATCATTGAAGAGAGATCATAGAACTAAAATTTGTATCTGTAAGGGTTGAGTCTCCACTCTACCCATAAATCCTTTTGTAACTTTATGCAAATTGTTGTTTTGTTCATTTATTTGCTTTAATGGACCTCAAAACATTTGAGAAGCAAATTATGTGTAACAAAAACCACAAATTAAATTAGAAAGAAAAAAACGTTTTTCAGCACTGCTTTTAGTGAAAAAACTCTAAAAAGAGATGGAAAGTGAGCGTGAAGTTATTTGTCAAGTGAGGGATACAAGACTAATCAAAACATCCACATCTTGGTATGAGGGATGGGTGGAGATTAAAAGGAAAAGTCACTTCCTTGACTAGAGCCAAAGTACTGAAGAGGTTAATCGTAAACAAGTAAAGAAAGAATGTAAACAAGAGCTGACTAAAGGATTAGCTCGGGCATGGGAGAACTTTATGTCTAATCTAAAACTTCAAAGAGAAAGAAGGCTCTGTTATTCTAATTATGTAGAAAAAAAAAACATGGCTCAGGCAACAGTCAAGGAAGAGAATTTGAGAAGTAAATTTGAAGAGTGAAGAGCAAAGATCTTTGGAGTCAAAGACAACATCAATAGGACTGAAGAGGTAACATAAGCATACATTCTATTCTACAGATCTATTATGCTTTCTATATTTCCAACTTTAACATTATTGCTACTAAGTATTTCTATAATCAGAGAATGTACGTATATAGTCTGAAAAAAGATGATAATGCTAGAAGCAAACAGAAAGCTCTAAGTATCCAAACTGAGACACTGCCCTAAGGTTGGGGGTCTGATTACCATCTATTTCTATTAGAAACATTTTGGTTAAAGGAGGACGGTGGCTTTACAAAGCATGCAGACAGAGGTTTGCTTCAGGTGTTATATAAGTTTCTGTTGAATAAAAGACCTGCACAACAAAAGTGTGGGATAGCAATAGAGAGGGTCATGGAAGAAGAGAGAACCAATAGCAAGACTAGGGCCAAAAGAGGATCGTTACTCTAACAATCCTGACACGAAAACCTTCATCATGTCCTAGGAAGAAGAAATTGGTAGCTTACACCAGAATGACTTTTTAAATCTTGTGAGGTTTCTTAAAATTTGAGCTAGAGAACTCTTTGAACCCAATTCATCACAGCCCCAGTATAAACAAATAAAAGTCGGCATAGATCAGCTGTGGTAGAAATGCTGGAAGTCCACCTTCTCAAGGTCTCTTCCAGCCCATAACGTGACTCACCTGGGGCACCTCTGTGGAGCCCTAGGCTCCATGAAATATGGCTTGAAAATTATTGGCTGTAAATTATACCCACATATTAGGAGCTTAGTTCACTAGATGGAGGAATACCTATAAATACACATGCATTTATATAAGTGTGCATTTAAATATATTCATATCTTTAATCCATAAAAATGAATTTATGTTAATTTTTCAATACAGCTGATGTCTGGAGCTTATTGAGGACTATCTGAATCTGACTGAATGCATCCAACTCTAGGGTCACTGTCTTGATGAATGCACCAGGTTACGGAATCAGACTAAACTGCTGCCTAACAGTTGCTCCATAAGAGTCAACTAAATGATAGATATCTTCTATGTAAAGGTGTTCATGGGAGAGCATACTCAAAGATGGGCTGTGAAATTCAACAACCAGGTTACCTGAAAGTCTGAGAATAGCTTCTATAAGATAAAAGAAGCAGAAATGGAACAATAAAAAGCCAAAACTGAATGTAAAACTGGGACCATCTTATGACTAACTACACTATACATTAATCATTCATTATTCTCTGGGTTGTTGGATTGATTTCCTTCTTAATTTACCTGACTAGCTTTTTTCACCTGGATTTTTGTTATTTAAACATCTTGATTAAACAATCCACAAGGACATCTGCATATGTGATTTTCTCTGACTTGCTGAAGTACACAGCCTACTAGTGTGTAATAGACAGAGGTCTATCGAGATCACTATGAAAAGGGGTTATCTAGTGTGATAAGTGATCTATAGCAGGCTCTAAAATAAGTAAGTCCCAAAGTTTTAACGCTAAGTCAATGTAATGCATAATGGATATGAAAACATTTCTATTTATCCATTTTATTTGACATTTTTCATGGGCTAAAGAAAATCAGAAAAGCAGACTTAGATCAGTACTTTCCATGCAGACAACTTCAGAAGAAAAATGAGTTGCCTGGTAGTATTTTATTAATCAGTTCTTAGAACAAATGGAAAAGTTCACTCCATGCATTCAGCCATTTAGACCTATAAATAAGAACTGAGAAGCCAGACAGTTGTTCAGAAGGCTCTAGAGAACCAAGGGGAAGTACCTCTCAAGTCCCTTAACCTTCAGTTCCTCCTCAACAGCAAACAGGGCTGCTCTGTTTTACCACCATGTCTCTGAGGCCCAGACACACACACACACACATTATTTTCAGGTACTATGAAACTGAAGATCGCTTTCAAATTTTCTAGGAATCAGCTCCAACAGCTGCTTAAGCCCTTTGTAGTTCAAAGGATCTCCAGCCAATAGCTGGCTTCCATCCAAGCCTAAAAATGAAAAAACCCATTTTTAATGAAGGCTGCCATCTTCTAGAGAACTAAAAAGAGAGCAAAAAGGTGTCTGTGGGATTCCACTGAGCAGAGGTGGGTTTGGCCAGAATGATACATTTCAAAGAGTTTTATGATTCTATAAAGCAACATTGGGAGGAGTTGCTCTCTGGGTTCTGAATAAGTGCTGATAATACATGTAGCTGAGGGTTTGAGGGAAGGGGTCTAACCACAGCAGCACAGAATGTGGAAGAAAATGCAACTGCACATTTAGCTGAACAAATTGTTGATGCTCCTGCTATATTCCACTTCTCCTGGGGCCCTTGAATAAGTCTCAGAAAGAGATCTCAAAAAGGTACCACTTCTTTATTTCTCCAAAAGAAAGAAGTATTTGATTCCTTCCTTGAAATAAAGCTTCCAAGTGAAAAAACAGAAGATTTTAAATCTCAGTAAGTTTTCCTTGTAATGTCCCTTATCTTGCCTTGAACCTTGATAGTTCAGTTTAGACTTAACAGTCTAACTTGCCAAGGATTTCTCCTGAGATTTTGTTCAAAGCAGCAGCCCAAAATCATCCAGGAAGAAGGAGGCTGGGGACACAGAGGAAATCCAAAAAAAAAAAAAAAAAGTCCTTATCATCTCATCTCCCGAACACCGCACCAATTAAAGAATCCTCCCTAGCCAGCATTCCTCCATAGAGATCAGATTCCACAAGCCCTATATTGAGTGCAATTCAAGGGACTGGGAAAAGGAAAAATTCAACAAAACAGTCTTAAGACAAAAGCATATTCTTACAGAGGTTGATGCAGTGCCCGTCCAGTGCCCTTGACCAAATTTTAGTCAGGCTGCTCTGGGCCACCTTTCTTGAGCAGGTCCTATCCCTGGACATGTCTTCAAGAGCCCAATTTTAGCAAGAATACTGCTAAGTCCATTTAGAGAGAACCTTCATTCTCAATATATGACCAGATTCTTCATCCTGCACTCTTAGTATCTATTCTTCAGCAAGAATCATGTTAAGTCAGTTTAACTAAAACCCCTGACTTATCTGTCCCTGGTGCTTTCTCTTAGTGATTTTCAATCCACTAATGGCGCCATGCTCCATGGCTGTAAATTCCTATTTGCCCACACTGTATTTGGAATTGAGCCCAAATAGAGAGACCTGTTCTAAGAGCTCTCTTCACCTATTGTAACAATCCTGAATAAAATCTGTTTTTACTGCTTTAACTATTGTCCAGGTCAGGTTTTAATTTCACAAGCTTATCCCTTCCATAAGGCTTAGACACAGGAAAGTTGACTGTCTTATTCATGGACAAGACCATTTGTTTATTCACAAAATGGGGAAAAAAATTGCTTGGAATGGCTGGTTTTACAGAGATCTCACACAGAATGGTTTAATATATTGAGAACTCACAGAATCTAATTCTGAGCTCCACAGAATCAATTAATTCTTACAGCTCAGTTTTAAGAAGCAACCACAGGATGTTGACTCTACTTGACAGAGTTGTTATGGAAGTAGGAAGTCTTTAATGTCAGGAGATTCCAGACCCTGTGAAAAAAACTTCCTGGTACTCAAGGTCTGCTGTTTTACTTCCTAAGGAACCTAGGTCTAGCAGCTTTGTGGCTAAACCTTTCCCAATAGCTAGACCTTATGGTGGAATGCCAACCAATCTATAGACTCAGTACATACTAAATTTTTCCAGGGTTCCCATTTTAGAGATGTGGAAGCTGACACTCAAACATTTACACACTGCTCCTGGACACTCAGTAATGTCTCACAGAGGACTGTTGTATGACACGTGCAAACCTGAAAAATCCCCAACAGACAAAAACAAAAGGAGGGCATTTAATTCCAAAATATATTCAAGTAAACGGTATTCTAATGAAAGAAAATAGGTCAATAAAACATTCTGCACCACAGAAGTTAAAAGAAAATCCAGTTATTTTATTAACATCTACATTCCATTGGTTTAATTCCACAGCTAAAATTTCATTTTCTTTGTCAAAAAGGACAGTCCTCAAACTCTAAAGAAGAGACTATCATGGTTAATGGGGAAACAGAGAGAAGACAAGAGTGAAGAAACAGTTAAGGAAAGAGGGTATCAGATCCAAACAGATGACATCCTAACAAAGCTAAAAATTCAGAGTGCCCACCACATGGCAATCACTGCGCTAAGTATTTTGCATGTTCAATCTTTAAAACAACTTAATCTGATTGGTACTACTATTCATCCTATTTCACAGATAAGAAACCAGAGTTAAGAAGGGTAAATAGGAGGGGCAAGATGGCAGAGAAGTAGGAGACCCTGTTTCAAAAGGTCTCCTGAAGTGAGCTAAACTATCTACCAGGACAATCTGAACACCCTTGAAATCAGCCTGAGATGTAAGACTACACACTTCTGGATCACTTCTGGATCTCTATGGAGACAGAAGAGCATCAGCAGAGAGGTAAAGCAGAGTGGGAGCGCTCAGGCTGATTTCAGAAGAGAAATAGTAGGGAGAGGGAGCTACCAGAGGTGACCCATTGGAAAATAATACCCCAATATGAAAGTGCCCTGTGCTTGGGGGCCAGCATCAACTTGCAGTCTGGTTAAAAGCATTCAAAAGCAAAGGGTCTTCACTGTTGGCAGGGACATAAAACACGACGCCAGGTCAGGGATAGAAAGCACTCCCTGGCACCGTGTGGGAGGGAACCTGGAGGTGCAGAGTCTCTTTAAAAGCCAGGCACGAGGGGCGCCTGGGTGGCTCAGTTGGTTGGGCAACTGCCTTCGGCTTAGGTCATGATCCCGGAGACCTGGGATCGAGTCTCACATCGGGCTCCCTGCTCGGCGGGAAGCCTGCTTCTCCCTCTCTCACTCCCCCTGCTTGTGTTCCCTCTCTGGCTGTGTTTCTCTCTGTCAAATAAATAAAATCTTTAAAAAAATAAAATAAAATAAAATAAATAAAAGCCAGGCACTCACAACCTGCAAAGGAGGTGACTCTGCAGACTTCCAAACGACCTGCGGGGCCACGGGATCTCAGTCCCTCTTGCATGGGGTTGCAAAATAGACTCCCTGGGCAGAGACAAGGTCCACAACCTGAAATCAGTCCTGGTTTCTCTAGCATAGGAGCAAAACAACAAACGGGGACTTTGGGCACCAATCCGGCCAGCGACTTTGGGGGCACCGGTTGTGACAAGTGGCCAAGGGGAAGATACAGGGAGAAGCTGTGAGCCCTGCAACATTCAGAAGGCTGCTGAGGCCTCACTCTGGGAAGGAGATTTGGATGCAGACATCTTAGTCCGGCCTAACTTCCTGAAAAGCTGCAAAGAGCCACAAAAGAACAAATCCTCCAGAGAACAAAAGCGTGAAAACCTGGTTGCCATGGAGCCCAGCCCCTAGGAAGGGGGCGGGGACTCACCCAGGTAGAAGGGACCAAAAAACACCATGCAGGCCCCTGCCCCAGAAGGCAAGCCAGAAGAACAAGAGGACAACACCAAAACTGTAAAAAAAAACCCAATATCTAGGGAAAGGCAATATATTAAGCTCCTGTACTACCCCAGAAGCTGTACACATTATAGATACAGCTTTTCACTTTATTTTCTTTTTAACTTTTTTCTATTTTTATTTTTAAAGTTTTCACTTTATTTTAAAATTCATTCTCACTGTTTTTGCTCTTTTATTTTTTAACCCACTTCTTATTACAATATGACACTTAATACAACACTCCATAATAACTTTTTACCTTGAACTTTTTCTTTTTTTTTTTTTAAAGATTTTATTTATTTGACAGAGAGAAACACAGCCAGAGAGGGAACACAAGCAGGGGGAGTGAGAGAGGGAGAAGCAGGCTTCCCGCTGAGCAGGGAGCCCGATGTGGGGCTCGATCCCAAGTCTCCGGGATCATGACCTGAGCCGAAGGCAGTCGCTTAACCAACTGAGCCACCCAGGTGCCCCTACCTTGAACTTTTTCAAACACATACCTGTGTTTTGTTGTTGTAGATGTTGTTGCTCCTTTTGTCTGTTTGTTTGTTTCTGTTTCTTTTTCCTTTTTTCTCTCTTCTTTCCTTTATTTTTTTTCTTTTAAAAATATATTTAGTTATAAACTTCAAGGTAATCCTTCATTCCTATTCAATACTACTCCTATATACAAACCAGTTTTAATCTCCCTATATCTTTAGATATTGGACTCCACTAACAACAATAACAAGACACACCCAGGAGGATCTGAAATACTTTCCTTGCCCACAAGGAGGGTTTGCACTCACCTTCCTGCCCTATTCTGTCAGTGTTTTTGTGTAATTGTTTTTGTCTTTGTGATATATAAATACTAGTCTTGGGATCATTCAGGATGGGCTTAGGTTTTTGATTTCTTCAACTTTCTTTTACTCTTCATGGTCTTTTTCTCTACACTGTTGTAGGGGTATTTTTGGTTTTTTGGTTTTTTTTAATTTATTTGACAGAGAGAAACACAGCCAGAGAGGAAACACAAGCAGGGGGAGTGAGAGAGGGAGAAGCAGGCCTCCTGCAGAGCAGGGAGCCCAATGTGGGACTCGATTCCGGGCCTCCCGGATCATGACTTGAGCTGAAGGCAGTTGCTTAACCAACTGAGCAACCCAGGCACCCCCTACTCTGTTGTAGTTTTTGCACCATATAAATGCTACTATTGGGGCCCACTCTGGCCCAGTTTTTTTTTCTTGCTTCTTTCCCTTCTTTTCCTTTTTCTTTCTTCCTCCTTTTCATCAGTGACTTTTGACTGCTCTGAAACCTTCCAGTGAACAATTCATCTGGATAGTGGTTGATATTTTCAGCTATACATCCCCTCAAACACTCCTCAACAAAATGACATGGAGAAGGAATGACCAACAGAAGAAAAATCCAGAGATTGCAACTCCTGTCACAGAATTACTGGAAATGAACACAAACAATAAGACAGAAATGAAATTCAGCACAGCAATCGTCCAAGCAATGGCTAACTTGGAAAAGAACATTAGTCTCAAGATGGAAGGTCTAATGACAGAAGTAAAAGCTGAAGTTAGAAAGGCTGTTAATGAGATGCAATCTAATTTAAATATGCTAACAGCTAGAGTAAGTGAAGCTGAAGATCATATTAGTGATATAGAAGACGGATCAAGAAGGAGGAGCTAGAGAAGTCTTCGAACAAACAGCTAAAAATCCCATGGAAATAGAATTAGGGAAATAAATGATGCCATGAAATGCTCCAATATCAGAATTATTGAAATCCCCGAAGGACTTGAGAGAAAGAGAAGCCCAGAAGATATAGTTGAACAAATCATGGATGAAAATTTCCCGAACCGGGAATGAAACAAATGTTAGTGTCCTAGAGGCAGAGAGGACACCCCCAAGATCAATGAGGCCAGAAAACCTCCAGGCACATAATTGTGAAATTCATAAATCATAAAACCAAAGAATATGTCTTAACAGCAGCTAGGGGGAAGCTATCCCTAACGTATAGAGGGAGGACCATCAGAATAATGTCAGACCTCCCACAGAAGCCTGGCAAGCCAGAAAGGTCTGGCAAGACATATTCAGGAAATTATATGAAAAAAATATGCAACCAAGTATAATGTACCCAGTAAGGTTGATTTTCAGAATGGAAGGGGAGATAAAGAGCTTCCAGGACAGCCAAGGTCTAAAAGATTATGCAACCACCAAGCCAGCACTACAAGAAATACTAATGAACCCAAGAGTGACACAGAACAGAAATTTACAGAGGTAATCTATAGAAACATGAACTTCACAGGCAACATGAGGTCAATAAAAATGTATCTATCAATAATCATTCTCAATGTGGATGGCCTAAATGCTCCAATAAAAAGACTCAGGGTTTCAGACTGGATAAAATGACAGGACCCATCCATATGCTGTTTACAAGAGACACATTTTGACCCTAAAGACACTTCCAGATTGAAAGTGAGGGGACGGAGGACCATCTTTTATGCCAATGGACCTCCAAAGAAAGCCAGAGTAGCAATTCTCACAACAGATAAATTGGATTTTAATCTAAAGACTGTAGTCAGAGACACAGAAGGACACTACATCATTCTCAAAGGGTCTATACACCAAGAAGATCTAACAATTGTAAATATTATGCCCCAACATGGGAGCAGCCAACTACATAAGCCAAATGTTAAGCAAAATAAAGAGTGATATTGATACAAATACATTAATTGTAGGAGATATTAACACACCACTCTCAGCAATGGACAGATCATCTAAACAGAAAATCAAAAAAGAAAAAAGAACTTTAAATGACACATTGGACCAGATGGATCTCATAGATATATTCAGACATTCCACCCTAAAACAGCAGAATACTCATTCTTCTCAAGCGCACATGGAACATTCTCCACCATACACCACATACTAGGTCACAAATCAGAGCTAAACCAATACCAGAAGATTGAGATTATTCCCTGCGTATTCTCTGACCACAATGCCATGAAACTGGAACTCAACCACAACAAAAAGTTCAAAAGAAAATCAAACACTTGGAAGCTAAAGATTATCCTGCTCAAGAATTTGTGGATCAACCAGGAAATCAAAGAAGAACTGAAACACTTTATGGAAACCAATGATAATGAAGATACATCAATCCAAAACCTATGGGATATAGCAAAGGCAGTCCTATGAGGAAAATACATAGCCATCCAAGCCTCACTCAAAATAATTGAAAAATTCCAAGTATACCAACTATCATTATACCTTAAAGAACTTGAAAATCAACAATAAATTAAACCAACCCCACACACAAGACAGGAAAGAATTAAGATTAGAGCAGAGATCGATGAACTAGAAACGAGAGATACAGTAGAACACATCAATGGAACTAGAAGTTGGTTCTTTGAAAGAATTAATAAGATCGATAAAACATTGGCCGAACTAATCCAAAAGAAAAAGGAGAAGACCCAAATTAATAAAATTATGAATGAAAGGGGAGAGATCACGATTAACACCAAAGAAATAGAAACAATCATCAGAAATTACTATCAGCAGTTATACGCCAAAAAGTTTAACAACCTAGAAGATTTGGATACATTCCTGGAAACCTACAAACTTCCAAGACTGAAACAGGAAGAAATTGACAATCTGAATAGACCTATATCTAGGAATGAGGTTGAAGCAGTGATCAAAAAACCTCCCAAAAAACAAGAACCCAGGACCAGATGGATTCCCTGGGGAATTCTACCAAACATTCAAAGAAGAAATAACACCTATTCTCCTGAAGCTGTTTCAAAAAAATAGAAATAGAAGGAAAACTTCCAGACTCTTTCTATGAAGCCAGCATTACTCTAATTCCCAAACCAGAAAAAGACCCCATCAAAAAGGGGAACCTCAGACCAATATCTCTGATAAATATGGATGCCAAGATTCTTAACAAGATCCTTGCTAACAGGATCCAACAATACATTAAAAAGATTATCCACCATGACCAGGTGGGTTTTATCCCAGGGATGCAGGGGTGGTTTAACACTCGCAAAACAATCAACGTGATAGAACAAATCAATAAGAGAAGAGAGAAAAACCACATGGTACTCTCAATTGATGCAGAAAAGGCATTTGACAAAATACAAC
>PITA01013720.1:0-35695 GCA_004023965.1 Spilogale gracilis | reverse complement strand
CTGTAAAGTACCCTCTCTGAGCCTTATCTGTAATATTGACAATAGGGTGCACTTACTGAGGCTTACTATGTGCCAGGATTTGTGATAAGACTCTTATGTGTATTGGTTCTTTTAAACTTCATAGAGTATCTATGAAGGAAGTATAATTAAAATCCCCAGTTTACAGATATGAAAACTATGTCACACAATTAGCACAGTACAGAGCTGGAATTTGAAACAAAGCAGCCCATAATCCAGAGTTTGTTCAATATGACTTCTATCCTTGAATGTCTACTCTTTACAATTCTCACTTGTAGTATGAAATCTCTGGGTGATGAGAAACTGATGGGCCGCCAGAAACTTTGCATTACGACAATTTATTTCATCTAGTACCATTATATCATTCACTTCAAATGACTTTCATATATATGCTGCTTCACAGCTGGAAAAACTGATTCATAAGGAGATTAAGGCTGTTCAACAAGCCTGTGGAAGAACTGGGAACAGAGCCACTGCTGAATGGTTGCCTCTGCTTAAGCAATGACATCACATTTAATGTGCTTTCTACTCTTCAGAGCACCTTCACACCTTTTATCTCTTCCAGGTCTCATGACAGTTCTGCATGATGAGTAAATCAAATATTAGGACTTGCATCATAAAGATGAAGAAACTGAAATCAAGAGGTAGAGTGAAGTCTATACTCCATTAGTTGGTAAGGTATCAAGAAAAGTGCTCTGGCCTCCCTTCTTCAGCCCTGAGTTCTCTCCACTCATCCAAACTTGGTCATTCTAAATGTTCCAGCACCATTTACTGGGCTAGTCTATGAATGATGCCAGAAACAAGACTCATCACTGGAATGGGTCCAGTTGATATAAAATGCAATAGCCAGTAGCCATGGGTTAACTTGTGACTACTGTGCATTTAAAATGTGGCTAGTCCAAAGTGAGATGTATTGTAAGTTTAAAGTGTATCCTAGATCTTGAAGGCTCAGGATGAAAAAAGAATATAAAGTATCTTCTTAATATTATTTATTTTAATTATGTGTTGAAATAGTATTTTGGACACTTTGAGTCAAATAGAATATATTTTTAAATTAAATTTACTTATTGATTTTTACTTTCCTAAGTATGGCTACTTGAAAATGTAAAATTAAGCACCTGGACCTATCTTGTGCTCTTGTCCTCCTCTACATCTTGTCCCAATCAGTGCAGGAAAGAGTGCCTTCCCCATATTCAAGAGACAATCTCAATTTGAACATTTTCAGGGACAGAGAGGTACTCAAGAAGCAGTCAATTCCACATCTGGATGGCTGTAACAGAAAATTTCCACTGAACAAAAACCACAGGTAAAGGAAGAGAAATAGATTAATAAAGTATATATTCTCAGGAAAAGAACTTGTGTTTGATGAATTCCTTATAAATACACAATTAAAAAATGATTTCTGAAATTACCACTCAATCCAAAACCATGCCTAAAGACGTGAAAACATGACACCACAAAGTAACTAATATGTAAGATTATTTTTAAGATATATTTATTTACTTGAGAGGGAGCTTGAGCACAGGGCAAGGGGTGGGGGGGCAGACAGAGAGGGAGAGAGAAAATCTCCAGCAGACTCCCTGCTGAGCAAGGATCCCAAGGTAGGGCTCAATCTCGTGACCCATAGATCACGACCTGAGCTGAAATCAAGAGTTGGACACTTAACTGACTGAGCCACCCAGGTACTGCCACTAAGATTTTTTTTTTTTAATGGGACACAAAACTTGGGAATCATACTGGGAAACTGTATATATTTAGTTTTATAGAACTATATGTTTATATCTAATATATATGTATATATGATATGTATATACACACACACACATAAATATAGTCAACTCCTCCTTAAGAAAGGAACAAAGGCAATATAATAGAGAAAAGATCATCTTTTCAGCAAATGATGATGAAACAACTGGACATCAACAAGAGAAAAAAATTTAGACACAGATTTTGCACTCATCAAAAAAGCAAACTCAAATGGATCACAGACTTAAAACTAAAACACAGAACTATAGACACACAAAAGACACATGTACAAAGAATTCTTAAAATTCAAAATTAAGAAAATCAACAGCCCAATTAAAAATGGGTCAAATACCTTAACAGATACCTCATCAAAATAGATATTCATGTGACAAATAAGCATATGAAAAGATTCTCTACATTATATGTCATCAGGGAAATGCAATTCAAACCACAAAATACCACCATACTCTTACTTCAATTGCCAAAATCCAATTTGGTATTGTCACAATACCAAACACTGGCAAGAATGTGGAGCAGCAAGAACTCTCATTTATTTTTGGTAGGGATGCAAAATGGTACAGCCACTTTGAAAGACAGTTTGGCAGTTTCTAACAAAACTAGACATACTTTTACTACATGATCTAACAATTGTACCCATTGGTATTTACCCATATGAGTTGAAAACTTTTATCTACAGAAAACCTACACAAAACTGTTTATAGCAACTTTTCTAATTGCCAAAATTGGGAGCAACCAAGATGTTCATCAGTAGGCAAATGACAGAGAAACTGTGGTATATCCAGATAATGGAATATTATTCATCACTGAAAAAACTGAACTATCAAGTCATGAAAAGATACACAGGATCCTTACATGCATATTATCAAGTAAAATAAGCGAATCTATATATTATATAATGCCAACTCTATGACATTCTGGGAAGGGCAAAGCTATGGAGACAGTAAGAGGATCAGGTGTTTGAAGGAAGAAAGGGATAAATGGGTGAAACACCAAGGATGTTTAGGGCAGTGAAATTACTCTGTAGGATACTATGATGGTGCATACATGTCATTGTACATTTGTCAAAACCCTAAGGATGTACAATATCAAGACTAAACCTAATGTAAACTATGGCTGAGGTTGCTTTATCAATGTCAATTCATCAGTTACAGCAAATGTATCACTCTGGTGGGAGAGATCGGTAGTGAAGTAGGTTGCATGTTTGTGTATATGTGGTAGCAGAGAATATATGGGAAATCTTCATACCCCCACTAAACTTTTCTATGAATCTCAAGATGCTCTAAAAGCTTATTTTTTTAATTACAATTACAAAAAAATAAGAAGACAAGTTTTAATAGCCCATTTTATGTGTCAACTTGATTGGGCCATGAAATGCCCAGATACTTAGTCAAACATTATTTTGGGTGTGTCTACAGGGTATTTTTGGATGATAGTAACATCTGAATTGGTAAGCTCAGTTTACCAAACCACTTTACTTATAAAGTGGGTTGTCCTTCCTAAGGTAGAAAGTCCTCATTCAATCGTTGAAGGCCTGAAGAGAACAAAAAGACCAACCTTGCCACAAATAAGAGGAATACCTCTAGCTTACTGTTTGAGCTCAGCACTGGTCTCTTCCAGCCTTTAGTCTCAGACCAAAATGTCCGCTTTTACTGGGTCTTGCTCACTGCAGATCTTGGGACTTGTCAGCCCCCATAACAATGTGAGACAAGTCCTTACAAGAAATAATTATAATTCCCTATAAATTAATTCTATTGGAGAACCCTAACTAATACATTGAATTGTTATACAAGATACTTTGCTAAATGAAAAAAATTAAAGTAGACTCATATGTGTAAAAAAGGGGGAAAAAAGAGAAAAAGAAAGAAAAAAGAAAATAGAGCAAAAATGAAAATAAAAATAAGATTGTTATCTATATAATGCTGTTTGTATACAGAATATCTCCAGAAAATAGAGCAATGAACAGGTAACAGTGATGACCTGAGGAGAGGAAAATTAGGGGTGGGAGCAATGGGTGGATAGAAAACACAGTTTTCACATTATGCCTTTTGGTTGCTCTTTGGTTATTTTTCTTTCAACATGTGTTTTCCATTCATATAAATACATTTTGTAATTAAAAAACCACCTTCGGGGCGCCTGGGTGGCTTGGTTGGTTGGGCGACTGCCTTCGGCTCAAATCATGATTCCGGAGACCCAGGATTGAGTCCCACATCGGGCTCCCTGCTCAGCGGGAAGCCTGCTTCTCCCTCTCTCACTCCCCCTGCTTGTGTTCCCTCTCTCACTGTGTTTCTGTCAAATAAATAAAATCTTAAAAAAAAAACAAACCACCTTCACTTGGAGCACCTGGGTGACTCAGTTGGTTAGGCCTCTGGTCATGAACTCAGCTTGGGTCATAACTCAGGTTGCAAACTGAGCCCCACCTCAAGCTCCATGCTCAGCTCAGATTATCTCTCTCTCTCAATTTCCCTCTCTGTCTCAGAGACAGAGAGAGAAATTACCTTGCCTTGACTAAAACTTTCTGTCAAAACTTAAGAACAGATGTTTTAAGGAAAACTCTTCAGTATGAGTTTGACCAGGGAGTAGCTGGCCAGTTTTGCAGCACACAGTGATATTTTGGAACCTTACATATTGGCTTTAAGGCTCACTTCATGTATGAAAGGACATCAGCAATGACTAAGCTTGAAGACTGAAGGACACCACCCCCACACCACCTTCCCAAAAATCCAACTCTAACCAGGTTTACACCCTGCCCTTCTCTACAGGAAGTTGGATGGCAGGGGGACTACTTAGCCAGAGAACAATGGGGATGTAAATTACCAACACTAAGGGCCAGGTGGGAACGCCCAAATGCCCTTAACCTCCAGATCCAGGAGTAATTGAAATGCAAATTATGAATGGGTGACCAGTTAGCAGTATTTAGGACCAGGTGGGAGCGCCCAAAAGCCCTTAACATCCCCCCAAATGCCCTTAACATCCCAGATCTTGAACAATGGAAATGCAAATTAACTCTAGTCAGCTACTGATTCTAGTCAGCTTGTGGCTTAGGGGTTTGCCCTATAAAAGCTAGCCTAGGAGCACCTGGGTGGCTCAGTTGGTTAAAGGACTGCCTTCCGCTCAGGTCATGATCCTGGAGTCCTGGGATCGAAGCCTGCTTCTCCCTCTCTCACTCCCCCTGCTTGTGTTCCCTCTCTAGTTGTGCTCCTCTCTGTCAAATAAATAAATAAAATCTTAAAAAAAAAAAAAAAAAAAAAAAAAAAAAAAAAAGCTAGCCTGAGAAATTGGGGGGGGGGGTGCTGTTCTCTCTACAGAGACAACCCTGACCTGGTCAGTATAATTCTCAATGCTTGGCATGAAATCAAGCTTTGCTTGACCTTTGCTTTTGTATCAGCCTCATTCCTTTGTCCAAAGACCCTAACGGAGACAAACCCCTGAGCTAAGCTGCAGATGGGACCATGAGCTTCTTTATTCTCCCCTTAGAAAAATGTGACAGGAGTTCTCAGGAGGGCAGCCCCAGATACACAGATCCTCTTCTCCCCCATATATATGGCAGTGAAAGACAGGTAGGAAGCGGTTCTCTGACAGCTGATACAAGATCCACTAAAAACCCTCTGAGGCTGGTGCCCAACGGGGAGACCAAACTACCAGATGGTGGGGGTCCAGGCAGGGCAGCATGTTTTTGCCATCTAAACCGGGCACTAACTACTATACCAAAAAGTTCTCCTTGATCTTAAAAACTCTTCAAAATAAACTGGTCCTCAGAAGAATCTGGCTCAGTGACACAGTTTCACAAACTGTACCCTCACACTCCAGTTTACCTCCTGAGGAAATCTGGTTTCTCCATTCCAGAGGTGGGGAATGACAGGTTGCTATCTCTGCCTTTAATTTACAAACACACAGTCAGTTGTTTGTAGTGGTTTGCCACTATCCTGAGGAGTTCTCATCAGTCATCTGCTGTAATCAGTCAAGTTTCAGGAACCATCCTCATGAGGGTGGAGGTAGGAACACATGCTGATTAATCACCCAGATGCTCTAGTATTTCAAGAGAAAAATCTCTGGTTTGCTTGGAGGGAAGGGGAATGAAGCAATGTTTTTAATGTTTTCATCACAGAGGACATTGTTCAGGAGTCACTTACTGGCTATTTGCCTGGAGACATGTAACTTAATGGCTCTCAATTTGTGTCCTTGTCTGCAAAGTGAGAATAATGATTCCTTTCTTGTGAGGCAGTGATAAGGACTAAATGAGGTGAGGTACGGAAAAGCACCTAGTACCCTGTCAGCCACTGAATCTAATTTCCTTTACCCTCAGAAGTGTAGACACAAGGTACAGCATTCTGCCTACAGAAAATAAGTGATACATTCTCAGTTCACTAATGGCCTTACAAGCTATACATGGTGTCATCACATTTCAGCTACACTCTAACCTATACACTTTCTTTTCATGTTACCTGGAAACTAACAGAACAGAGCACCCGTGGGTCCACTTTCTCCAAAGCCCACTTTCTGAAGATGTTGCAGCAAAGGACAGCCTCACTCATAATAGTCCCTGCCCAGGGAGTGGTTGAGCACTTCATCTGCTTCGACTCTTTTCATTCCCTCAACTATCCCATGTAGATACTGCTAATGCTGGTGGGGAAGCTGAAGCACAGAGAGGTTGATTTGCCACAGGTCACAGAGCCATTATTGGTAGACCCACAAATAACAAAATACAAACACTGAATCATCAGGTTTAACTGTTCTCAAGAGAACTGAATCATTACCAGCCTGAAGGCGGGAAGAGGGGGAAGTCAATGCCTGAGGTCAGAAAGGAAAGACAGCCCTTTATTATTTATCCCCTTCCCAATTCTGCCTTTAATGTAAGGCTATCTTTTAATTCCACCTCTACCCAATTTTCAAATCTACTGCCTCCATTCTCCCTAAACCTTTGATCCTTAATTTAAATTAGAGTCTTCTTTTTAGATGTTTGACATTGGTCTCCTTTTCCCAGAGATTTTTGTCTACTTCCATCTCTCAAGAGTTCCCAACTCACTGTTCCCAATTCACTGTTCTGTACTCAGCTTCCCAGCTCCTAACTCTGATTCTACTCCAATTTAGTGGGTATGTTTACTGATCCCCCACCCCACCCCCCAGTTCACCCCTGGATTCTCAACCTTCATAACTTTCTACATTCCCTCTGCCTGGAATGGCCTTCCTCTTCACCTCTCAAAACCCTTCAAGATACAGGTGAATACCACTCCTGCATCAAGACTTCCTCTTCTCATCATTCTAGTGAGGAGAACCCTGGTCTGCATCCTTTGTGATACACCCTTGCAAATACTCGGTGTGTTGAATATTTTGCAATATCCCATCTCACTTAACACAGAGTTTTATATACAATACAAGCCTGATAAGTGGTGGCTAATACTGATCCTCTAGTCAAGCACACCAGCTACACCAGCTATGTACTCTATCTCCTTTAGGTCAGTTAAAAGCCCATATAAAATCATATTCATAATTCCCATATCTACACACAATAATTCTTGTTGTCAGCAAAAACCAAAACAACCACACTGTGCGTACAGCTGGGGAAGAGAGCCATCTCCTTACAAAAAGAAAAAAAAAGAAATACCCAGAATAAGGAGGAGGAGGAAGAGGAGGGGGGGGGACGAGGAGGAGGAGGACACGGAGGAGGAGGAGAAGGAGGAGAAGGAGAAGGAGAAAAAGGAAGATGAGAAGAAGAAGAAGAAGAAGAAGAAGAAGAAGAAGAAGAAGAAGAAGAAGAAAAGAAGAAGAAGAAGAAGAAGAGGAGGAAGAGGAAGAAGAGGAGGAGGAGGAGGAGGAGGAGGGGAAAGATAAGGGAAAGAGAAGGGGGAAGAGGAGGGAGAATAGCCATGTAGTAAGAGTAAGGGGAGGGGCACCTGGGTGGCTCAGTTGGTTAAGCGACTGCTTTCAGCTCAGGTCATGATCCTGGAGACCCAGGATTGAGCCCCACATCAGGCTTCCTGCTTGCCGGGAAGCCTGCTTCTCCCTCTCTCAGTCCCTCTGCTTGTGTTCCCTCTCTCGCTGTGTTTCTCTCTGTCAAATAAATAAATAAAATCTTAAAAAAAAAAAAAGAGTAAGGGTAAAAGCTGGAAAGCTAAATTTAGGTTAACAAGGCCCACCCTATTCATAAAGAAGACGGGTTAAAAACAAATTCTGAGGATGCACTGAAAAAGTATGTCAATAAATTTAGTATTATTTAAATTCTGGCTGCATGAGAGAGTTATAAAATCACAACCATTTTTCATTTGCTTTTATTTACTTCTGATTCCCAAATATACAAATATACAGTTTTGATTTTTAAAAAAGTAAAGGCTCTGTTTGCTTATATTATTTTGTTTTTGCTAATCATGTTTAAGAGGAGTTTTCATTTTTGATTAAAAATAAGTCAAGACAATTGAATGTGAGGCCAACTGCTCCTTTCCAAATTCACCAGACCATTGCTAACTCACCAAAGACAGGAAGCAAAAATAATTCCTGCACTTTATAAAGTGCCTTTTCTCCCCAGGAAACTTCAAAGCTCCCTGCTGATGCTGGGCTCTGCAGCTGCCAGGAAAGAAATGTGGCTCCACTTACCTCAGAGGGAATATCAGAAGCACATGGGGATGGGCTGACCCATAGCAGTGACCCGACACCCACTGCTGCCTCCACTGTATCAGAGACCACACCCAAAGCTCTCGTTCAAGGGCAAGAAAATAGAAAAGTGGCAGTAGTAGCAGGCTACTCCCATCCCTTGCCCACCCAGACAAGCATCCTAAGGACAGGAGTGACCAGAAGCAAAGTTGTGACTCAGTCAACCATGTTGTTTGTCAAAATGGATAGTACTAAAACAGACAAAGTTACACAGCTCATTATTGATGGGAAATTGTCTTAGGCTAATTCTATCAATGTTCCTATAAGCATACAACTCCTACATAAACAGAAATAAAAAAAAAAAACTACAGCCATGGAAGCCCATGGTTGCACCTATCAGCATGCATTTCCTCTCATAGTCAACTTTGTCCATTTAGATGAAATGGAATAACTATTATTTACTGGATACTTAACTTACGTGAGGCATTGCAATTTTATTGTTGTGAATCCTCACAGTCATCCTGAGAAGGAGTTCTTATTATATTTTATAAATGAAGATTAAGGTTCAGGAATATTTCATTTTTTTCATTTTCAAATAAAATAATGCTAGATATCTAAGGGGGGGGGGGAGTGCTTCTAACAGTCTTGCAACCATCTGCCCTGAGAGAAATAACTTCATAGCCACTCAACATGGGGTTGTCACAACAGCCATCCCACCTTGCAGACCCAGCAGGCCCAGGTTGGCCTGATTTCAACTCAGTTATCAGCAGTGTGCTTTTTTTTAAATATTTCATTTATTTATTTTTAGAGGCAGGGTAGGGGCAGAAGAAGAGGGAAAGAGAGAGAATCGTAAGCAAACTTCCCACTAAGCACAGACCCTGACATGGGGCTTGATCCCATGACCCCAAGTTCATGACCTGAGTCAAAATCAAGACTCAAATGCTCAACCAACTGACCCGCCCAGGCACCACCCCTTAGCAGAGTGTCTTCCTCCAGCTTCAGAGGTCCTGTCAGTGTCCATTTGGGTATAATGAATGGAGACAGGAAGAGCATCATGCAGATTGTTTTTTGTTTGAGTCCCTGCATTTCTGGATTTTCTCCCAGCTAAAAGATGAGAGGAATGAGGAATATTTGAAAAAAAAAACAAAAAACAAATCAGCCCTCAACTAAGGAGCCAGCAGAAGGCAGTGACATGAGTGTACCCAGGCAAAGCCAAGCAGAGAATAAATTTGCCACCATTTAACAGGGTCTGAGATCAGAGACTGATTCTCTTGCCGAAGAACACAGAGATAGTTGCTGAGTCAAGAGTCGAGTTCTGAACTTGACTCTATCTGCTCCCATGCATGTGCTCTTTGCCCAGGAACCCCCAGCATTAGCTTTCACTATGGCTTTTCTGGGCTTTGTCAACCTGGAGGTAAAGGCGCTGAGTAAGACTCCACATATGTCAATGGGGATTCATAATTCAGTTTTCATTTTAGCATTGCTTTCCAGGTTTACTAAATACCACATTCACTGATTTACACAGAAGCAGAAGCATTTCCTTCTGAAATGACACAGCCTTTCCAATGGGACAAGAAAAAAATCCTTTTATCTAGGGGGACCCTAGACTTCACAGATCCCTTACTTCTATGGGGCTAACAACCATCAGCACCACCACAAACCATCCCTGAGCCATCACCCCACAAAGAAGAAAGAGTGGCTCACAGATATCCTTTGTCTCTGCGTCTTCATGATGCTGGATATATTTTGTGAATAGAAACAACTCATGAAAAGGCCTGTATGTTATCACTATGAATTTTAGAAGAATGGTCAGCCAACATGGGATCTGTGGGCAGTGATTGTCTGTCAACTTTGCATAGCTGCATCCTACAGAATTAACAGTTACCCATTGTTCTGAGGAGGGAAAACGCCCCACTGTGCTGGGATTTCCCAAAAAGAAATGTTGGAACACAGCTAACTTCTGAGTATGGGTGCATTACATAGTGTCAAAGACAGTGCAAGATGATTTCCAGTGGATGAAAAGAGGAAAAGAGGGAAATTAGGGATGATATAAACTAAATATAGAGACAGGAATACACAAAACACCTGATTTTAAAATATGTATAAGTAGTCTACACTGTCTGGAATTTAGGGAAATGATGAAAGACATCATGACCTTAATCAGTTCATGTATCTGTTGAGAAACACATCCATTTTCCTTTGGGAATAAATGCAAAAAAGCTAGCTCAGGTGCCTCAGTGCCATGAAAGACCAGTAGTTTTGAAGCACAATGAGTGTTACACACTGATTCTTTTTTTTTTTTTTTAAGATTTTATTTATTTGACAGAGAGAAACACAGGCAGAGAGGGAACACAAACAGGGGGAGTGAGAGAGGGAGAAGCAGGCTTCCCGCCGAGCAGGGAGCCCAATGTGGGGCTCGATCCCGGGTTTCCGGGATCATGACCTGAGCCGAAGGCAGTTGCTTAACCAACTGAGCCACCCAGGCGCCCCTACACACTGATTCTTATTTGAATTTCCCAACATAAGTGAGCACTGAAGTCCGCATTTCATGAGAATTCCTTGAAGGACAGGGTAGCCTCTTTCTGACCACTTTTAGATTCTCCCATGTTCCAAACAACTTGCATGTGAGATCCCCACTGACCAGGAGTGCAAAGCAAAGACACAGGCAACAAGATGCCTCTCTTCCTTCAGATCCACACATGACCATGATGTTCACTGGAGAATTTGCAGTTGCCAAGATATAAGTAAAGTCAATAACTGGTGGGAAAAGAGCAAGTTTAAAAATCAAGTCAGGACACCAGGACTGTGGTCCTGGTTCTGCTCCTTTAGCTTTAAGGCTTCAGGAACAAAAAGGAGAAAGCAACCAACATGATGTGAATTCCTATTCCATATCAAGAATGCATTATGTGCTTTATATACGTTATCTTATTCAGTCCTCTCCACCACATAAAATAAGTATTATCTCCATTTTATAAAGTGGAAAATTGAGACTCCTTAACTCACAGAAGAACAAATAATAAATCATGGCTCTAAATTCAAAACCAATGCCCTTTTTATTACACCAAATATCTTTCTGCTCCAAATAGTAAGTCCCCTCTGTGTCTTTCAACACCTCTAGCTCTATAATTCTAATATTATTCTGATTCTGGATAGAGTCATGTAGGTGAGGTCTTTTTGTGATTTTTTGAGACATAATTGAAATATAACATTACAATGGTTTCAGGTGTATGACATACCATTTGATGTACCAAATTTGTAAAACTAGTTGAGTTCTAATAGGAAAAAAGTTGTATCCGCATTCCCACAAACTATTATCAAAGTAGATCAAAATAAATAAAAGCATATTCAGTTCATACAGGTATCACAATAAAATTCTAATAAAAATTTAAACACCTGGATGGCTTAGTCGTTGAGCATCCGCCTTTAGCTCAGTTCATGATCCCAGAGTCCTGGGATCAAGCCCCACATCGGACTCCCTGCTCAGTGGGAAGCCGGCTTCTTTATCTCCCACTCCCCCTGTGTGTTTCCTTTCTAGCTGTGTTTCTCTCTGTTAAATAAATAAATAAATAAATAAATAAATAAATAAATAAATAAATCTTTAAAGTAAATGTGTTCTTTCCATGTAATGTCTTTGATGTTCCAAAAAATATGAGGCACAAGGTGTCCCATGAATAACTGATTTCTGAATTATTCTGAAACAACTAATATATCATCAGTCCATAATTTGATAGTTTTTTCAAAATCTACAAAAAATGTATGGTTGAAGGAGGTATATAATAATATTACTCAATTTATGCATGTATCTATGGACATATCTGTATGTATATACATAAACAAGGACAGAGAGAAAGAGATCTCCATCCGTGTTTCCAAATATACTGATACATCTTTACCAACACTTGCTTTTCCTCTCTCATTCAATGATAGCTCTCTCATTCTTCAAACCCTGTCTCCACCCATTTGCTGGGACTCTGCACTATGACTCCTGACAACTGCTTCTCAGTCTTTCGCTCCTGCTCTTTATGACTCCTCAATGTTGAAATTCTCTAGGACTTAGTCCTTCCCCTACAGTCCCTCAAATTTATCTCACCTAGGCTCATGATTTTACCTTTTTTTAAAAGATTTTATTTATTCATTTGTCAGAGAGAGCACGCACAAGCACAGAAGCAGGGGGAGCGGCAGGCAGAGGGAGAGGGAGAAGCAGGCTCCCTGCTGAGCAAAGAGCCCAATGTGGGACTTGACCCCAGGATTCAGGGATCATGACCTGAGCCAAAGGCAGCCGCTTAACCAACTGAGCCACCAGGCATCCCTAGACTCATCACTTTAAATGACATTTACACACTTATGGCCCCAAAATGTACACCTCTAGATCAACTTCTCCCTCAGCTCCTGGTTTGTACATCTGTTGCCTTCTTGACATCACTGGTTGACATCCATCAGACATTTCAAACTTAACATATCTGAAACATCAGTCCCAATAAACTGAATCCCTTACATGTAATTGTTCGGTCCAGAAACCCAGGAATCATTCTGATTCCTCTTTTTCCTCTAACCTCTTCTATAATCCATTGGCAAATCATGTTGACTGTATCTTCGAAACAGGCTTCAAATACAAGCATTCTTACTACCGCCATCAACACCACTGTGGCTCCAGCATCCATCATCTCCCACTCACACAGCTGCTAAGTCTTAACAGGTCTCCTGACTTTGGCCCCTTTCTTCCTTTAATCTAGTCTTGATATAGTAGCTAGTTAAAACTTCTAAAAATGAATCAAATTATGCCATCTGCCCCCATTAAAATCCTTCATTGGATTTTCATCCCACTCATAATACAATCCACTGGTCTATGATGCCCTATACAACCAACCAGCCTACTTCTTGGGCCTCATCATCTACTCCTCTTCTCACACTCACTCTGGTCCATCCCCCAGGTCGTCTTGCTACTTCCACGTATGTCTCAAACTTATTTCTGGTTCACCTTTAAACCAACCCTTTCTCCTTCTGGGACGTATTCCCCCCAGATGTTCACCAGAGCCCACCTCTTCACATAACTCACATCTCTGTGCTCAAATGTAGCTTCCACAGAAAAGATGTACTTGAGTGTGCTAGTTAAATTTGTACTGCTAACCACAACCACTACTAGCTCCATTCCCTTACCTTCTTCTTCACAGTCCTTTGTATTATCTGAAATTATATTGTTTTAATTAATACCACAGTATATCTTATTTGTCCATTCATTTTAATCCAAAAATGGATTTATTTACCCATTTACTTCTGTATCCTCTGCCTCCCCATTAGAATGTAATCTCTAAGGGACCTTGTCTGTCTGGTTGTTCACTGCCAAAATGCCAGTGAATTACTGAATCTTCTGGGTATTCTATGCTAGTCTGTGATGCTCTGTTGCTCTTGAATATGGCCCTTATCTTTGCTACTGCCTATAAATTTGCCCAAAGTGCAGTTTGTTTATAGTTCCTATCTACTAAATTCTTATCCCTTCAATACCATTTATCCATTTAACTTACTATGGCAAAACAGTTCTCTATTTTTTAAATGTTGCATTTCAGCCTTTTTTAACCTAAACATTTTGTTTTCTGAGGAGTCCGAATATAGCCTATGTAGCTACAATGGTAAGAATATTTTTTTTAATGTGTCTCTGGAGATGAGTATAATCTTTTGAATAGCCTCTAGAGAGAAAGCATTTTCTCTTTTCATCTCTGTCTCCCTCCAGCCCCCACCTCAACTCTGGACACACACAAAGATTAAGCAACAGTCCTGGTATGGTATCACTCCCCACACTGTGCTGTTGATCAGCCCATGTCTACGCTGCATAAGCTGCATGACCACCAAAGAAAGATGATGAGAAAACCCCACATGATTCCTCCCACTGACTGGGGCTGGGACAAAAGGTTATAGCAGAAAAGATAAGAGTATATGTCTGCATTCTGCTGGCACTAGTATGCAGAAATAGAACTAGTCAGATTGGTCCCATTCTGGAAATAGCCAATTAGCGATGCTCACACACTAAAAACATTACACACCATTTCAGAATGTCTTAAAAATAAACAAACCAGGGCGCCTGGGTGGCACAGAGTGTTAAGCCTCTGCCTTCAGCTCAGGTCATGATCTCAGGGTCCTGGGATCGAGGCCCGCATTGGGCTCTCTGCTCAGCAGGGAGCCTGCTTCCTCTTCTCTCTGTGCCTGCCTCTCTGCCTACTTGTGATCTCTCTCTCTCTCTCTCTCTGTCAAATAAATAAATAAAATCTTTTTAAAAAATAAAATAAACAAACCTACTTGGCTTATTTCACTCAGCATAATCTCCTCCAATCCCGTCCATGTTGCTACAAAAGTTGGGTATTCATCCTTTCTGATGGAGGTGTAGTATTCTATTCTATATATGGACCATATCCTCTTTCTCCATTCACCTTTTGAAGGGCCCTTGGCTGTTTCCACAGTTTGGCGATTGTGGCCATTGCTGCTATGAACATTGGAGTACATGTGGCCCTTCTTTTCACTACATCTGTATCTTTGGGGTAAATACCCAGTAGTGCAATTGCAGAGTCATAGGGTAGCTCTATTTTTAATTTTTTAAGGGATCTCCACACTGTTTTCCAACGCGGCTGCACCAACTTGCATTCCCACCAACAGTGTAAAAGGGTTCGTTCCCCTTTCTCCGCAGCCTCTCCAACACTTGTTGTTTTCTGTCCTGTTAATTTTGGCCATTCTGATTGGTGTAAGGTGCTATCTCAATGTGGTTTTGATTTGAATTTCCCTGATAGCTAGTGATAATGAACATTTTTTCATGTATATGTTAGCATAAGGAGTAACATGGAGGACAGTAGGAGAAGGAAAGAAAATGTGAATTGGAGTAAATCAGGGAAGGAGATGAAACATGAAATACTCTGGACTCTGAGAAAAAAACTGAGGGTTTTGGAAGGGACGGGGTGGAGGGTTGGGTGAGCCTGGTGGTGGGTATTGAGGGCACATATCACATGGACCACTGGGTGTGGGGCATAAACAATGAATTTTTTTTTAATATTTTCATTTATTTAACAGAGAGAAACACAGCCAGAGAGGGAACACAAGCAGCGGGAATGAGAGAGGAAGAAGCAGGCTTCCCACCGAGCAGGCAGCCCAATGCAGGGCTCGATCCCAGGACTCCGGGATCATGACCTGAGCTGAAGGCAGAGGCTTAACCACTGAGCCACCCAGGAGCCCCATAAACAATGAATCTTGAATACCGAAAAAATAAAATAATATAAAAAAAAAGAAATAAAAAGTAAATATATAAACTTTGAAAAATAAAATAAACAAACCTTTGAAAGGGATATATTCTAAAGACATTTACAAACTTTTACTTCTCAAATACGTTAAACAATTGAATAAACGTTTTACTAGTCTAGGGTGAAACTCTATCACTGAAAGTCTTTCAAAAATGATTGACAGCAACATTACTTTCCTGTACTTTATTGAAACCTATTTGCATAATTGCATAAAGTGATTCAGAATTGACCTCACACATGAAAACAGGCAACAGATGGCATTAAAATGTGATGGTGAAGGAAAATGAATTATGGAAATTGCTTGCAAAAACTAAGAGATCAGCCTATTTTTCAGAGTCAATGGAATTTATAATCATTAGGTTGCTTCTATATCCATTCTTTTCGAAAGATATGACCCAGACTATTCTGAAAGCTCCTATGACCTTCCCTTTCTTTTGTTTGCTTACTTATGCCTGGCCAAAGAGAAAAAGGAGGGTCTGTAATCTCTGCAGTCCACACAATCAAATCTTATTCATTTTTTACATCCTGTTTCTATTGTCATTGTTTCTGAATATAAATCCTCAGTCATCCTCAGACATCCAACCCCAGTAAGACTAAAAGACTTCTCCTTGTTGACCTGGAATTCATGTGGAGAAACACAAGTCTCAAGCCACTTTACCAAGTGAATTCTGGATATAAATAGCAGGTTAATTCATGTAGAGTCAAGATAGAAACTTGGATGATTGGAGATATAATAAGCACCAAAGAAAGTAATGTTTTCCTTTATAAGATATACAATTAACATTGAAATGAAAAAACAGCTGTCTTCTAAATGAACATACAGCCTTCTCCTAATCAGTTTCATAGGTAATACAAATGTCTGAAAATTCTTCTGGAGACCACTACACTTCTTCCAGAAGAATCACATTCATGATTTTTGAGCTTTTCATGGAAAAAAAATCAGCACTCTTTGGTTCCAAGGCAATCCTTACAAATATTTACTGTGTCAGGCATGTATCATGAGCTCTGAAATCAGAATGGCCTTTCCTGCATTAGTAAGGAAAAGGACACATTGCAACCCTGTGACACATAAAGCAACCCATTGTCTAGAATGCACAGCTTCTATTATAAGACAAAGTACACAACCTGAGGCTCATACGGTTTTACTCATGCACAGAACACAATGATCACTCATCAAAGCAAGTAAGTTTCTCTGGCCTCACCTACATGCTCTCAGCAGACACGTGGCCCATGTGTGTGAAATTGATGCTACTCTTCAGTCCATACCTACACTCTGCTCTGCTCCTGACAAAACCCCATTACTGCTGACCCTACTCCCAGAAGAAGGCTCTAAGAAAGGCTGAGCTTTCCACATGGTACCTTAATGTCTGTTCTCCTTGTGCCTGCTGGCAAAGCATCCCGATCTTCTCCTTCTTACTTAGATTCCCTTGCCCCACTCCTTTTCACCAGCAGGATCAGGAAAGTCCATCCCTGGTAGGGCTCTCCTCATTTGTATAGCTGCTGGTCTGGAAGGCCTGTGCTCCTTGCCTACATTTTACTGGGCTTGAAGTGCGGGGTAGGACAGTAGGGAGAAAGGGGGTGCTGATCCTCTTAGAATCCTGAAAAGGGTGACTTTCTTATGAACTTTTCAATCTGCTGCTTAAAACTTTTTTCCCTGACTAAAGTAAAACATATTACAGGTTCAGCCCATATAAAATTGACAATATTCATCCATTTTTGACATACAAAAAAGTCAATTTCAAATGCTTCAACTTAATAACAGTGGCCTAACTCTTCAGCTCTGTTAATTCTAACATTCGGGGTTTTTTTTAAGGATTCAGAAGACTATTGTGACCAGCCACTTTCTTTCATAACTTTGTTGCTATGGGAATTGAGTTCTATATCCCTAACAACTGACCGCAAACAAATTTTGGAACACAACCCATTCATAAGCTGAGGACTGCCTACAAAGGATGTTCTTTCTTATTCAAGACAAGGCTGATGGATTGCATTTATTAGAATTACAGGCTGAGGAAACCACAAAAGACTTACTTTGGGTCTCCAGATATCCTTCTCAGCCTTTTGGCTCCAAAATGTAATCATAATCTAAAGCTTTCTGGTGGTGAGCCAGGCCATCCCAGGGAAAACTGCAACCCAACTCATGAGGTAGGGTAAAGGCCACAGTTCTGAACATGGAAACACAACAAAGGCTGATTAATCTAAGGATGAAGAAATGCAGTCTCAACAGTGGTTCTCAACCCCATCTCCCTGTTGGAATAACCTGTGGAGGTTTAAAAATCCTGGTGCCTGTACCTCCCCAGAAATTCTGATCTCATTCATCTGGAATGCATCCTGAACAACCAGATTTTACAAAGCTCCCTAGGCAATTCTAACAAGGAGTTACTTTTGAGAACCATGGTTCTAAAGAGTAGCCCAAAACTGAGAGAAAGATTCATGGAGTAAAAACATAAATAGTATCTGTAGGTTCAAAATGATCCCTTGATCCAGGATATCACCCAAACAGGTAAAGCCAGTGGTCACAGTCTCTGTGACCTGCAGGCATACCAGTAGCCAGAAAGACAGGAAGGCTTACGGTATCAGAAAAATATAGCATGTGCTCACGGGGCCCCAGTAATAGGTCCAGGTAAAACTCCATGAGGTGGCAATAGAGTGGCAGTGAGGGGTGACGGGGAAAAGCCTAGAAAACAGGGACAAAATTCCATCACTACAGAGCCTATGAAGACACAGCAGGAATCAGAAAAACAAGGGGCTGTGCTTGACAGACATAAGGTAGAACCAAAGCTGAAAGGTGAGGAAATTCATTCAGTGCTAAGTTCTCAACTCCTTCTCTTCTTTCTCTTTACAGTTGGTATTGTTCCTACAGCTACAAGGGATCTCTTTTAACCAGCTGTAAGGGTAAAGACTTAAGGGCCAAGAACCCAGCAGATCTTTATAATTTTTCCCTCAGAATAAACATCCTACCCCCTCCTGTCTGCCATATGCAAAAAAAAAGGGCTATCTCCTTTAAACTCTGCTCAAGACTTAATTCTTCAGGACACTGTCCAATCTAATGACATAATTGATAGCCCATGCTCTCGTGTCAATGTATAATCATGTACGGTTGACAGTCTGCACACTGTACAAAGGCAACCAACTGAGAAGGGATAGAGACTGAAGCCATGTGGCTTGCTGCAGGGTTCTTTCTGTACAGAGGACCCCCTTTCTCTAATTTGTGCAACTCACTGTAGGCCAGTAGCAACTGTGACAAAGATGACTGATTTGCATCTATCCAAATATTTATTGACTAAATGATTAAGCTATTGACTCACTCTCCCTTCCAAAATAGATAAATGCAGTATTTTGGACACTTCACATGGCATTCTGCACTTTCTTTGCACACATGCATTTTCTCACTGAACATGCTCATGCAACTTAAAAAAAAAAAAAAAATCCATCAAGTGTAGCAAGAGAAAGCTTGTGTTCTTTCCAGCCCATTTTATCCACTGACGACATCGAAGAAAAGCATAAGGGCCTCTTGTTTTGCCATCTTTTGTTTCCCGTGTTCCGAGCAAAACTGCACACAGGAATTACTAAGAGTTAGCAAACGCCGCCTAAGTGACCAAAATCAAATGACAGCTCTATGAACACAACCAGCCTTAATCCTGCGAAGCCAGGTTGCTGGATCCTGGAACAAGAATTAGGGAATCAAATTCTATCCCTGGCCATGGCCCCAGTTTACTGCTGACCTTTACTTGCTCCCACTCCCAGGCTCCCAGAGCACCCATGGGCTTTGTGACCCATATTTTGCAGTGCAAAGATCATTGCAATGCTACTCGAAAGAATATGAACATTTTGGACAGAGGCCACCAAGTCATTGCTAGGAGACCTCCTCACATGTGCCTCTCCCTGGGGTCCAGTACTCCAAGGGATCTCTCTCTGGGGCTGTGCAGCTGCTGTTCAGGTGTCAGTCCTTGACCAATGGGACTAATGGGAGGAGAAAAAGGTGGTAGGAATGACCTCACTGCCAAATGAGATGGAAGTTCTTGAGAGAAATGGACCCAGCAGTGCAGAAAAACTCAAGTAAAATGTGACTGTGTCAAGGGGCGCCTGGGTGGCTCAGTTGGTTAAGCGACTGCCTTCGGCTCAGGTCATGATCCCGGAGACCCGGGATCGAGCCCCACATCAGGCTCCCTGCTCAGCAGGAAGCCTGCTTCTCCCTCTATCACTCCCCCTGCTTGTGTTCCTTCTCTGGCTGTGTTTCTCTCTGTCAAATAAATAAAATCTTATAAAAAAAAAAAAAGTGCCTGTGTCTTCAAAGAACAGCTTGCAATTTGAACTGGACTTTTCTCTGCCCTGCTGTACTATCCCTGTTCCAGGCCTCACTCAAAATTAAACCCTGTAATACCATGTATTTCATCTCATGACTTCATAAACATGAAGGCCACTATTTTACGCTCAGATGCAGATGACCCTGATGATTCCCTATGAACCTCATTTTCTGGCCTTCTCTCTTCCTTCACTAGGAAAAGCCATCCCTTCTATTTTGAAAATCATTTCAGCTACTCGAAAGGTGGAACACGGTCCCCTCCCAGCTGATGGGGTTCTCTGGACCCATGTCTAAGCCTGATTTTGCTGTCTGCCTGAAGAATTAACTCTCTTCTCTAAAACTAGAGGCACTCTAAGGCAGGAGGTGGAGGGGCAACACACCTATTGTATTTGTTCATATTTGGACTCTGCTCTCACATCCATTTCTTCTTCCCACGCCACTGGCAGACTCTAATGCTGTGTGAAGTTTTGGGATCAAATAGAAAAATGAAGTTCCCACCTAACATAAGGTAGAGTTTTTGTTATCATCCCTGGGTCCCATTACTTTCTCAGGTGGGCCTGATTCATGAGGCCCTGCTCTACCCTCCCATTCTAAGGCCACCTTCTGGGAACTTACAGTATACAACTGGGTCAAGGGAGGGCTAACTTTGCTTTGCATGTTTTGCTTTGTTTTCTTTTGTTTTGTTTTGCCAAGGACCAATTTCTCTCTTTTCTTCAAAGCTGGCTTTCACCTTGCTCACCTAGAAGAAGTGAGAGGCCTAGATCGCTATGATAATATTGCCCTTCTTCCCACTCAGCTCCCATGCCAAACCAGGCACCCCATATGTAAGAGACTCAGAAGTTGGACCAGGTGACTCCTAAAGTCTTTTTCAATTTGAGATTCTGCAATACTTCAAAGCTTTTTCACCTCCTGAAAATTTTTTTTGTAAGTATAGCCTCTTACGGTTTTTCTCCTTTTCATGAATCATTTTCAGTTAGGCTAGTCAAAATCAAAAGGAATAAAAAGTAACAGAATCACATGTCTGTGGTTATTAATAAGAAATTATGTATAACATCTATACTTACAGCTTTAATTTTCTATTTTATTTTTTCTTCTTCAGAAGAAGTATTCTCTAAAGAAACAAACAAAAAAGTAAAATATATTTAAATTATTAGATGTGTTTAATTAACCCCCCCTACAAAATCAAATGGGTAGGAATGCAGGATCCAGTCTTCAGAGAGACTTAAAACCGCGAAGTTCAGTGGCCTCAACCAGGAGTAATTTTGTTCCCCGGGGTAATTTTGGCAACATCTGGGGACATCTTTGGTTGTCATAAATGAGGATCGCAGACAGAGATGCTACTGGTATCTGATAGGTTTAGCACTACAGATGGTGCTAAACATCTGTAAAGCACAGGACAGCTTCACCAACAAAGAATTATCCAGCCCAGAACATTAATGCCTACGCTGAGAAAACCTGGTCTACATTGATGAGTGCAGCTGGAAATACAAAGCCATTATTTTTCCATACAAAACAGAAAACCATTTATTCTCATCAATAAATAGTAGACTCACTAAGTAAGGCAGCCCCAGAAATAGTGAGGCATTCAAAGGTATTACATAAATTTGAGGGCAAAGATTAGAGGTGGGACTTCCAGCTCCCCTTTGTAGAGGTTTGCTGTGCCACACAGCAAGTCACTCATGAGCCACTGAAGAATGTTGCTGCCATCTAGGGGATGAAAATGGGATCCTCAAAAGTGAGCTCCAGGAACACAAGCTGCCTACCAGGCAGGCCGGCACACAGTGCCCTCACTCAATCCCTTTCCTCCATTTCCTGTTTGTACTATGTAATGCAAAGCCCATGTTTCTGATAAGGATGACAGGTGCCTGGTAGCTGTTTTTGTTCCAATAGTTAAATAGAGTGAAGAGCACAAAGTCTCTCAATGGCCCAAGAATTGCCTGGTAAGACCTATCTTTCTGTTCACCTTTCACTTTGGATCATGGCAAGATAATGACAAGTTCTCAGCATAATTCAAGGGAATTCCTTTGCTTTTAAAGAAAAAATTCTGAAGTTTAAAAAATTAAATTAATTCTAATTAAATGAAAATTAAGAAGAACCAGAGTGTAAACAGAAATCATTGTCTAGCCAAACACATTGTTACTCCTATACACACACACACACACACACACACACACACACACACACACACACACATGCACGGTCCATAGAGGTGACAGTAGTGAAAGGACTTCTGACTTTGAGAAAAATGGAAATTGGCACCACCTTCCCTGTAGTTTCTAGAGAAGCAGGACATAAGGCTGAAGGAGTACAGTGTAACCCAGAATTCTAGGCTTCCATCTCATTCCTTCTTGTGGTCTGCCTCAAGCTTTACCATGGTTGGATGGGCTGACCCTTGTCTGTTTTTCATGTACCAGAGGTAGAAAACTTTCAACTCAACTCCTTCACCGTAAGGATTTCTAAATATCTTAAAACAATGAGAACTCATTCTGATCTTTACCACATGACTTCTGAATAGATTGTGAACTCTATTTCTGTGTTTGAGACAAACTGGTTTTATTTTTCCTTTTCTTTCTTTTTTTTTTTTTTTTAAGGTGAGGACATTTTATCCTGACTCACCCCATCCTCTAAATCTCAGACTAGCTCATAATTCGGAGTCATTGCATGAAATTAGATGGTTCTTCCTTCTGATTGTTTCAATGGAATAGCCCTGCCGATCACCATGCTCTAATTTTGCTGGGGTCCTGCAAATATTAGTCATGAGCTTACATTATCCAGATGAAAAAGCCTTAAGGAAAACCATTATAGCAAGAGGAGAGAAAATGCTATTATAACTATGATTTGATTACATGATTGGCCAAAAGTTAGAATTATCTGACAATCTGTCACCTCTTTTGCAGCCCATAGGCCCCATACGGATGTGTGGATGGGTAGACAGATGGATGGACCAACAGAGACGGACAAGATACAAAGTCTCCATTAGGATTCCAGCATTTCCATATATTTTCTATAGCCCAATTCTCCTAAATAAAGAATCTCATGCAATATATTATATGAGAACACTCTTTCTAGATAAATGCAAGATGTTATTGAGTGTAGACACTGTTATTAATATTTACATTGCATTTTAAATATTAATGTGTTTGGGTTGCATACAAAAGATCATCTACTTACTTACCTCAAAAAGTTATTATGAAAATCAAGGGAGATAAGGCAGAGAAAACACATAATTGATACTATGCATATGTCATCATGATATTGTTATTGTCGAACTCAGTAAAACTGAATTGAGGTCACTTATATGTCAGAGTCAATTTTCCTGAAGGTGATAGCATGTCTCCATGGACATGGATGCTTATTCCTTCAGAGATCAAATATTCTAAACTATCCCTCCTCTCAAAAAAAAAAGGAAACATGATTTGATAAGTAGACAGCATAATTTAAAACTGGGGTATCCTCAACCCATTTCATGAAATATCATCCTTGTATCTAGTACAATTCATGAATTATTTTACCTTGTAGAGAGAAAGAACCCTTAAGATCTACTGGAAGTTCTTCTTTATCAATTTATTTATTGTTTGTGTTTTATATGATATATGGAAAATCGTAATGGTATCCCGGTGTGTAAGGAAAGCAATATACAAAATTATGTATTGTTTGTGTATGTGTGTGTATATATATATATATATATATATATATATATATATTATACATGTTTAACTTCTCAACAATGTAGGAAAAATATATGAAAATGATACTGATTATTGCTTGATAGTGACATTAGAAGGTTTTTCTGCTTAAATGAGGGTCCAGTATATTTTAATCTTTTGATTTTATCAGATATATATGCATACTTTAAAGTCATTTAGTTGTAAAAGGTGTATAATTTAAAAAAATGGATTTCCCTGCCTCAACTCTTTCTACCACAGATTTCTTTTCCTCAGAGGCAACTAATAATCAATTATTTTAGATGCTTGTTTTGGGTTTTATCTCTATTTTTAAATTACATATTTATGTAGTTATTTCTCGATGTTGTAGATTTCAATGCTGTGTCCTCCTATTCTGGAAAAGGAAGATTTAGCACCCTTGATGGCCTCCACATATTCAAGAGTTTTCTTGTTCCCATCCCCCAGTGTAATTATATCATTCATTACTATGGAATCATTATTCAGTATTTACATTGTAAATGTATCCATCCCCAGCAATCTCTATCAAAAGAATATATATTTTCTCAATGCATTCAAGCACATCAGAAATTCTATGAGTTTCATCTTTCCCTGTGTAACATCTTCCTGGAACTTTCTTTGCTCCAGTCCTCTCTGGATGTGTTGTGTTCCACGCTTGTTTCACACCTATAGTATGAAGATTTCTTTGGCTTCTCTCCTGAGTTGAGTTTCTTATTTTCTGGATCCCATGTTTTCCTCATTCTTGGCATATCCTCTGGTTTTCCTTGAGCATATATGCTAGCATTAACTAGGAAGAGGTCGGTAGGAGAAAAATTTTGAGGCTTCACATATCTGAGAAGACTTTTGTTGTTTCCTCTTAGTAATTGTGAGATGGCTGGGTATGAAACTCTAGCTTGGATATCATTTTCCTCTGGATTCTTATTTTACTATCGAAAAAACTGAAGAGACTGATTCTCATTTCTTTTGATCTGTTGTTTTGTCTTTTTTTTTTTTTCACTTAAGCTTTTAGGACCTTTTCTCTATGCCAGTGTTCTAAACTGTCACAATGATGTGGGTTGTGACAGGGTTTCTCCCATCTATTTGCAAGTTCAACAGTTCAGTCTCGAGGTTTATAACTTTCGGTTCTGGAATTTTTTTCTTATTTCACTTCTTCTATAATATCTTTCTCTTTCTGTTTTCTTTTTCATTTTTTTTCTTTTCTGTAATTTCTGTTAGTTAGGTATTATACCTGCCATATTAAATTCTTTTTGAAAAATAATTCTTTTCTCTTATTTTTCTGCTTCTTTATCATTTTATTACACTTTCTGGACACTTTCCTCAACTTTATCTTCCAACTATGTTATTGAAATCCTCATTTGTGCAATCTTGTTTTTAAGTTCTAAGAGCTCCTTTGGTTCTCTGAATATTTCTTTTTATGTCATTCTGTTCTTGCTTTATAGATGCAATGTTATCTATTATCTCTCTGAGGATACTATTTATAGTGTGGGAGTTTTTTTTAGGTTATTCTTTGTTCTGTTTTGCATTTTCTCAACTTCCTGCATCCTCTGTTTGTTTCCCTTGCCTCTTTGGGGTCTGTCTTTCACATTAGAAGTGTTTATCAGGTGGCTGGTATTCTTGGTCATCACTCACACTTAAGAGTGAGGGAATAAAAAGCTGATTAAAAGTTCTTGAAGTAACAGACCATACTGTGGGATGATTTCAGAGACCTCAACTGACAATGTCTGTGGATCTTTCCTGTTAGACTCATTTTGCCCTCCACCCTCTTGGTTAGGTGGTAGAAGCCTGGCCACAGGCATGTTTTTGAAGTGAAATTGGGAAAGGAGGCTGAGGATCTCTCTTGGCACCATGCAGGCTTTTACTTCATCCCTCAGTGGAAGCTATTCCACAACAAGGTGTGGCTCTACAAGACAAATTAGCTCCTCTGCACTTGGCAGATAGAAAATATATGTCTGGAAAAAATGCAGAAATTATGTTGATTTACATGCAGTATTTCCTAAGCCAGGAGAAGAGAATGTAGCATAGAATTGCAAATTTCAGCAGAATGAGAAAAAGCTTCCTGTATTTTGAAAATTAAAGACAGGCACATCTACCAGTGTGACTCTTGAGTCCTGGCAGGTTGTGCTGCCTCTGCCACACCTTGCAGGCAGCCACACTGATTAGAACACTACTTCTAGGGGCGCCTGGGTGGCTCAGTTGGTTGAGCAACTGCCTTCAGCTCAGGTCATGATCCCGGAGACCCGGGATCGAGTCCCACATCGGGCTCCCTGCTTGGCGGGAAGACTGCTTCTCCCTCTCTAACTCCCCCTGCTTGTGTCCCCTCTCTGGCTGTGTTTCTCTCTGTCAAATAAATAAAATCTTTAAAAAAAAAGAAAAAGAAAAAAAAAAAACACCACTTCCATGTGCACCAGGTCCATACCTAGCAGCTCTGCTCTCATGTGTTACCAACATTCTCGTCCAGCTCTTTCTCTGACTTCTGACCACCATAACAGGCCTGGCCACAATAAGCTGCCTGCCTCCACAGTTACTGTTTTTATTAATACTTTGGGCAAATTTTGACTTCTCTGCCTCAATCCTTTTTTCTTTTTTGCATATGACCTTGTATGTTTAGGAAGCAAATTTGAAGACTGGATTTTCCTTCTGTCTTATGGTAGACAGTGCACGGAACTGGCCAGAACTTTCCTCACTCTGAATCCACACCCCTTTTGCAACAACTGTGATTTTTTAGCTCTGTCCATCAAGAAGTAGCACCTATACCCCCACCCCTTGAATCTGAGCTACACTTGCAACTTGCCTTGCCCCACTGAATGCATGGAAGAGACCCTGTGTCATTTCCAAGTGTAAGCCTCAAGAGTCCTTGCATGTTTCCTCTTATTCTTGGAGTGCTTCCCAGCTCAAGTAAAAGGCCTGGGCTTAGCCTGCTGGAAAATGAAAGACCAGCTGGACCACAAATGAGTCAGCCCAGCTTTCCTAGCTGGAGCTCCAGAGATATGGGGCATGGGTAGGAAGGGCATCTTTGATATATCTGCTCTCAATCCATATTTGTAGCCAATTTTCCTATTTCTGATTCCAATATGCCCCCAGTTTTAAAAGGATGGGGGGTCTCAGATTACTGAGCCTTTCTGGGACTCTGCAGTAAGTTCATTATTGCTTCTGGGCCTCCCCTATTCCCAGTTGAGGTTTCTGTTTCCTCAAAACGGCTTAGTTGCTACTCATTCACATTTTTCCAGCTTTCAAAATGTTATTGCTCTGATGTCCTCTCCTGCTCTCTTTGTCCTTGTTTTTAGTTCTAAAAAAAATTTAGAAATTTTTATTTCCTTGCTGCAAAGTTTAGTAGTGTTTGGAGAGGAAGTGTAGACAAACACATATGTTTAATCTGCCAGAATTAACAAGAAGTCTCCTCACTTCATTTCATAGATGAGGAAATAAGTCACAGCAGCTAAGTGGCTTGCCCAAAGCCACCTGGGAGCAGTCCAGTGTTCTCTGCTACCTCCATGATTAAGTCAAGAAGCCCATCAAAAGGACTAAACGTAAATGTTATCCCTATTTGTAATGACTGCAGAACTGTTGTGTATATCACCCAAGATTCTGCAGTGCCACAGTATGTTCTAGCCTTGACAAATGATATGACAAGCCAATTCAATAAACAATCTGAAGAATACAATGGAAGTATACTTATAAATATGTAAATATATATTACATATAAATATGTGATTTCTGCTGTGGTTCAAACCATTGTTCCCACAGAACTGTGAAGTTTTGTATTCTCATAAACTATGTGTAAATTCTTAGACACAAATTAGAAAATATTCAGTAAATGTTTTAAATTCTAACTACATAAACAAATCTGTGCTTTGAAACAAAATCGCACAGTACATAAAGTGGCCTTACTGGACAGGTAAATGACTAGAACTTGGTGTTTCCAAACAATGCCAACAACATTTTCTGATGTCTATTGCCCCACCGATCAGTTATAGGTATCTAGTTTCTGTCAATAATTATCACTGATTATGCAAAAGAACATGGTCCAGATGTTGGGGCCACTTGTGTGAAGCCCACATGAGCTGCCATAATCCTCCCTCCCCTCTTCAAGAGACCATGCTCAACTCTGCCACACTATTCCAGTGGGCATCAAGCCAACATGAGGTCAGGACCTCTTGTGCAACCAAACCCCAAGAATAAGACAACCCTTCAGGAATAAGACATTCTTGCCTTACTTTTTGCATGCTTATACACTGTCTAAATCAATAAGTCCTGAGAAAAAAATTAGCTTCCATCTCTACTGAGTGTAACCACTCATGAAACCTAGGATGATCAACCCCTGACTGGCTTATCAAACTTAAACCACTCAGCATTGGCTTCAGGGTCTTTCACCAATTGTCCACCTTCCTTTAGACAATCTTAACTTTCCTTTCCTTAGTGCTAAACAGACTCCTGCCCCATACATAGCATTTGTTCTGTTCCCATTAGGAATTTTGCCAGGGATATTCTGCTGCCTGCTCTTCACCCTCCTTCACAGCAAGGAGGCACAAGTGACCAGAGCTGAGCAGGCATCCTGGAGAGTTACAGAGAATTCAATTGTTGTTGCAAATATTCATTGAACTCCTGATATTACCACACAGTCTGCTAAATACTTTATAGGCATCATTTCATGCCAACCCAGACAACTTTATGAGGTAAGCATAATTATCTGCAGCTCAGACAGGAGGAATCTTTTGGCCATTCTGAAATGCCCCAGGTTATAGACCTAGCAAGTGGGGGGAACAAGGCAAGCTCTGCCAGATTCTAGAACTGTGTCCTTAGCCACTATGTTTTGGCAGTTATTGTAGGACAGAGCAAGGCAGGAAGGTTTAGATTTTATGTGGTAGCAAATCTGGAGCCTAGGAGACTTCAGGAGACATGATTTAAGAGTTTGCTGACAGTGGGCTTCAGAAGGGTTTAAAGTTGGAAGAGGTGGTCAGCAAATTCTCTGGAACTTAACTGACCATGAGTGACCAAGGCCTGAACTTAGGTTTCTCACAACACACTAAACACTCATGCCTGTGAGTAACACCAGTGGAATAGGGTACAAGCAGGGTTGCAGGACTGTGGGGGCCAAGAAGGAATGGAGAACTCACACCCTTCCAAGAGAAGAAGATTCTACTCAGCCAGTTTGGAAATGAGAGGCATCTTTGCCTGATCTTCCTGTTTTTCAAGCAAATACGGGCAGAAATGAGAAAATGGAAATTATCTCAAAAAATATTCAGTAGAATTTGATATCACACCACACTGTATATTTTTTAAAAAGAATTAAATGGTTAAGTCAAAAATAACAAATCAGAGTGATTTCAAAAAATGTTGAAGCCACTGATATAAACAGAAGACTTTGGAGAAGCTGGTGAATTTAATATTGGATCTGTTAGGTTAGAACTTATACAGGTAGCATGTGGGAATGTTAACATAGCTCAATCAATGAAATATTTTTAAAAAATAAACACTGGAAGTATAGGTCAATAGTCAATGATTGAAACAACTGAAGTTGCAAGACCCTGTTATAGGCACTATTAGAGAGAAAATGTGAACATGATCTAGAGACCATGGTAAGGGAGACAACCATGTAGAAAAATAAGACAAAACAGAAAAAAATAAGAACTACAATAGAAATATGAGATGCACTTGAGAGATGCAAGAGATTAATTCTTCCTGGGGAAACCTGTAAGCATCTGGGTGGAACAACATAGGACAAGGAAGGTGAGAAGGACATTTCCAGCGGAGTAAGCAATGTCAGCAGGTCCAAGGAACAGGAATAGCAATTAGTGCAGAAGACTGAAGCATAAGGTTCATGGATGGAGGAAGGAGAGAATGGTAAATACCAGGCTAGGGAATTAGGTCGGAGCCAGATAATAGAGGGCCTTAAAGTCTATATTAAGTAATATGGACTTTGTTCTTTAACGAATGAGAAAGCCCTCAAAAGCTTTAGAGCAAGGAGTGACAAGCTCATATGTGAGTCATATGCTAACCTTTTATTTCCATAAATGAATGTCTGATTTGCATAAAATGAAAGAAATTCTGCTTTATATCTCTCCCCAGTCAATTTACTTTCTTTAGCAAGTCTTGACCTTGGGTTAGTGTTCCTGAATTCTTTTGCATTTTTTATGTCCTATACACTACTTCTAATTAGCCTTTTATCTAAACTAAAGTCTTATTTTCTTCTTTCTTTTTTGGTGAGTAATAGAAATATCAGTTTTAACCAAGGATTTCAACCAAAGAATTCTTCCTCTTTTGTTTTAATTTCAAAGTCTGATTTCCAGTAGTTTGACTCAGATTCCATCTGTAGCTTCATGTAAGGAAAGGAGGCCTTGCTCTGAATGCTTCAACCAATGCTATTCTTAGGCAAATTCTTATAGCATCTTTGAGTGTCCCTTTTCAAAGAACCCATAGTTTCAGAGCAAAGTGATCTGAAGAAGTCAAAATGCATCCATTTCTCTCATAATGGTAGCCTTCCTACTTTAAAGAAAAAGAAAAAAAATGTCCTGAATGTGATAATGTCATTTAAAAACCCAGTTCAGTCTCATTCAACCTATCTAACCAGAACAAGAGAAAATTCCAGGAGCCAGACCTTTGAATTTTTCCTGCAAGGTGGCAAAAGAGATACTTTCCCAGAAAACAGAGTTCTAATTCATTATATTGTCAGCAATACTCTTCCAATCATTAATTAAAATTCTCCCTTTTTTAAAGTAAACCCATTCCACCATATTCCACCATTAATAAAACAGGACTAGCAATCAGTCCAGGAGACTGGAGCATACGGTTCATGCCCCGCCATCTTTTTAACTGGATTCCTTAAAGTTAAGTATGGCATGTGGGCATTTGTCATACAGCTAAGAAACTCCACCACATACCATTTACCTCTCTCTTGAACATACCAAACCATCTCCCAAACAAGAAGGGGCCATACAACGTATGTTTCTACTTGTCCTTTTCCCCACCCCTACCTCACCCCTCCAAAATTCATGTTGCTCTTTACTTTGTCACAATATGTTAAAATCTCAGGCCTGCAGGAAGCATGAGTGGAGTAGGATGGGAGCAGTGCTACAGGGCTGTGGGGGCAAGAAGAATGGAGAACTCATACCCCTTTCCAGGCAGGAAGCTACTATTCAACTGTAGTTTGGGAATGAGATCAAAAGTTGTTTGGTCTTCCAATTTTTGTAAGAGAAGCAGGAATTCAGAAATCTACTTATTTTACAACTATTCAAAACTAAAAATTCCTGTGTATTACATCAAGGCCTGGATGCAGTGAATAATCCAGAATATACACCAAGTTGTAGCGCCATCTTTTCTGTAGCTTCTTCAAGGTTGTTTTTCCTGTACTTGGCACATGTTTTCATCTAGATATCCTACCTTCTCTATAAGATCTGTTCCCCTCCTCTATTGAACTCCAGCCCAAAAAGTCAGCCTTCCCATTCATCCTTTTTCTGGCCAGAGATAAACGTGCAGCCTTGGTGACAGCAAAAGGATAACTAAGAAAACTCTCAGAAGGCCCTACGAGCCCCAGATGCTGGAAATAATTTCCTAGTTATGCCTCCTGAGATCTCCAGAAAGAGTATTTCTCTTGGCTTAAAAGAGAAAAAAACTTACAATGAGTCATAACCTACCAGTCATAAAGTTCTCCCCTGCAAGTAAATTACGCAGCTTCCCAACCTAAATGAGCCTTTTCACACATCACCCATTCTCCAGGTACTTTGCCCAGCATAGTGTATTTCCATAGTAGCAAGCAGTCTTTCGGAGAAGAGAGTTTAGTTGTGTTATGGTATTTGTCCACAATCCCACTGTGTAGTTATAACTAGACAAGGGCTTGTAAATGATCTTAATAAAAATGTGCAAGAAATCAGATATGACACTTGTGTAGTCCCAAAGCAAGTTCACCAGAATGAAGAATAAACAACAACCACAGGTCAATTACCACCAAAGCATTTTTCATGTTCGTTTTCTTGTGTTTTCATTAAATTAACCTTGTAGACCTGTGATCTCTCCAGCTCCAGATAATACTTGCATTCATAGTTGTTCTCTGTAAGATCTTCCCTTCAAGGCCTGGCAGGCCCTGGGTTGCTCCTACCCAATCATCTCAGCATTCAGTGAATCAACCTTCATTCTAACTCACATTCTTTAAGGTGGTCTGACCACTAAGGTCTTTATTTTGGTCTAACATTTCACTGTTCTCTACTTTAGCCTTTACCTCTGCATCCTGTACTTCCTGTCTATCTTGGTTGGCTTCTGCTCTTGGCCTTCTTCAGGGACCATTGGAGAATACACACATTAAACCCTCGAGCCTACAAGGCTCACCATGCTTCCTAAACTAGAGCCCTTGCCATACTATCCACTTTTCATGCTTTGTATGTCATGCTCAAATCTGGATGTTTAGGGTCTGAAAACTGATACCTGAAAGGCTCCATTTGCCACATGACCCCGATCCAAAGGATGCATTTGCCTTCTTGATTTAGTTTTTGCTTTTTAATGGCCCACTATCCATACTATTTCCTCCTGAAATCACTCTAATACTATTTTCTCATTTTAGATAATAGAAATTTGTCTCTTTACTTATAAATGTCTGTCTTTCTCAGTTCAAACATGAACTCACTATTCTTTTTTTTTCATTTAGATATGATGCCTTGACATTCCTACTATTAAACACAAGAACCTGCTAAATTTCTCAAGAATTATATTTAGTTTTCTTCTTTTGACTTCAATATTCAGACTGGTCACCACTCTGAGATGGAGTGTGGACACTCCAAGAGGAGTACAAAAACTTCACAGTCACCATCCCAGCTGACTTCCTTTCTCACAGGAGGCCAGCCAGATGCCCTGTACCCTGTCTTGTAGCCCAAGCGCTAGAACTTATCTGTTAGGGTTCAAATCCTGACACTACCACCATGACTGTGTACCTTTGGTCGGTTTACTCGTTAAGCTTCAGTTTAATCCTTCCGAGATGCGGATGATAACCCTAGGTGCTTTGTAAGGATTGTCATGAAAGAACTGATGTATGCGATTAGAACATTCGGCAACAGAGAATGGCATACAGGAAGTCATCAGCAATCACAGTTTGTTGTTGTTGTTGCTGTTGTTGTTGTTGTTGTTGCTGCTGTTTTTAGGAGGAGGGGGGCAGACAGAGAGGGAGAGAGAGAGAATCCGAAGCAGGCTCCATGCCCAGCAGGAAGCCCAAGATGGACTATCTCACCACTCTGAGATCATGACCTGAGTCGAAACCAAGAGCTGGTTTCTCAAGTGACTGAGCCACCCCGGTGCTCCAGTAATCACAGTTTTTATTGCTACTCTCTCCAGCTTTCAGGGTCAGAAAACAACCTGGATCCTGTCTGTTTGAGATGATGTGTGCTTCATATCATCAGTGGCTGAATTACTGTGAATACTGATGCTTCCAACTGCACAACCTTCTTCCTCTGCTTTTTCTCCTCTTTCCTTGAAGTCAAGATATCTTCAGAGGTTCATCCACAACACACAGGAATCCATTCCTCCTCTTAACAACTTTTTTACACATCAATCAAAAATCCAAAAGCTGACCTATAGCATATTTTAAAAGTTAAGAATTAGGAAGTACTGCTATAAAATCCAAATCCATGAAATCCAGTGTCCTTTAAACATCAGTGGAGAGCCCTCTCACCCTGGGGAGAATTTGGTCTTGTTCACAGAAAGTAGACTACTATAGATTGGGGGCTGGGGAGCTGTGGTCAGCTATACCATAAAAACAAGTCTTACACTCAAACTATTCTTCCAAGTACGTTCTGGAACTGGCCAATATGTCCCTCACCAAAGCTACTTCTTTCTCCTTCCTGCCTGCATCTGACCTAAAAAAATCAGTCAGGTTTTATTTGAGGGAGAGGTTGTTTGATTTTTTCATTTTTTATATTTTTATGAAGTCCTATTTATTAAAACAAACAGCAAATCACTACTATAACTATTAACTAAAAATAATAACTAATAACTATTATTGGTAGACTCATTTAAGAGATTATTAAAACTATGTTGGAGACTTCTCTGAGTGAACATTTACAGATTCTAAGATATGATTAAGTCATTTCATCAATATGAAATATAAACAAAACAAAAAAGAAATATAAATAACATCATATTTAACCATAAAATAAATGAATTTTTTAGCTTATAAAACATGGTCAGCTATGCCTATCAATGAATAGATCAGGGTGTATAATTAAAAAATTAAAAAATGGACCTACCCATCCACATATTTGTTTATTAAACAAGTATCAAATCTCTACTAAGATGAAGGAGATTCTCAGCAATCTACATCGTGGGAGAGGTAGACATATGTGCAAAATCCACAAAGGAAGAAAAAGAATGTGGGGCACAAGGAGCAAATCAAATAAAAACCAAGGAAGAAGGTAGCTTATCTCAAGGTTTTTAATTGGATCCCTAAGGTGGTGGCAGAAAGAGGCCTTCTTAACACTCTCAATCTCAGCAGTATGGTTAGGAGACGAGAGCCTGGGGACAGGAGATAATCACTAAAGCATGGCCTCTATGGGCACAGGGAAAGTTCCATCCAACTCTAGAGTTCTCCTCCCTGCTTCATGCCTGTTAAGATTCAGACTCCTGTTTCAAAAACCATGCTGACCCCAAAATACATTCTGGATTTTCTGATTTTATCCACCTTGGTGCTCATGTTGCAATGTTCCCTCCACTGGCCACCGGCAACCTCCTGCCCATCCTCTGAGACTCAGCCCAGGGGTCCTCTTCCCTGGCCCTTCCTTCCCTCTCCTCTTGACCCCAGGTCCAAGGGCTCCTCCCTCTGCCTTTATACACTCTGGTCCCTCTCTGAATACATCAACCACATTGTGCCCTGTTACCTGTGAATTTGGGAATGTCATTCAAAACATTTAACAACTGGTGCAGCACCTGCAGTGCCCATCAGAACCCAAGCTGGCTGCTCCACATCCACGTGCAGCGATCAAGGTTAGCTTGTTCTGATACTGCTCTCCTCCACAAGACACTAAGCTCTACAAAAAATAAGGGCAAGCTTTTTTAAAAAAAAAATTTTTATTTATTTATTTGACATAGAGAAACACAGCCAGAGAGGGAACACAAGTAGGGGAAATCAGAGAGGGAGAAGCAGGCTTCCCACAGAGCAGGCAGCCCCGTGCGGGGCTCCATCCCAGGACTCCGGGATCATGACCTGAGCCAAAGGCAGTCGCTTAACAACTGAGCCACCCAGGCGCCCCAAGGGCAAGCTTTTATTCACCAATGTATTACCAGGGCCCAGCAGGTTTAGTAAAGGTCTGTAGATTGAATAAGCCTAAGATTACTTGGACAAGGAAAGATCATGAGAAGCTTGTACTGAGGATTAGGACACAGCTTCAAACCACCTCAGCTTGTTATTCATACGTGTAGGCTCACACCCATGCCTTACTCAGGGTTTGTATAGCCGTATAATAGTCAAACTAGGCAAAAGTGAGAGAAAACAATAGTCTAGGCTTCCAAAAGTTCATCATAAAGGTCCCCATAGGTTTTAGATGTAGGTTACCAGCTAAGCATTTGTAAATTCCAGTCAGTCAGAAAACTTATTACTTTCGGGAACAGCCCCCGAGTCCAGTGTTTGTAAATCCATCTCCTATATCTCACTCATAGAAATTCTATTTTTCAAAATTTTAAGTAGGCCAACAGATGATATTTTTAGATGGTTGCTGAATTACAATATGTCCCTTTTGTATTATTGGGGGTTAAGTAAAAGAACTTAAGCTTATTTTAAAAATACATAATTGATGAAAAATTCATCTGCTACACCAAAATTAAAATAGAAGTTAAAAGGTCTTCTAGCGGGCACCTGGGTGGCTCAGTGGGTTAGAGCCTCTGCTTTCAGCTCAGGTCATGATCTCAGAGTCCTGGGATTGAGGCCCGCATCATGGAGCTCTCTCCTCGGCGGGGAGTCTGCTTCCTCCTCTCTCTCTGCCTGCCTCTCTGCCTACTTGTGATCTCTCTCGCTCTCTCTCTCTCTTTCTAATAAATAAAATCTTAAAAAAAAAAATAAGGTCTTCTTTTTTTTTTTATTGTTA